>JASANE010001804.1:0-12913 GCA_030248225.1 Trileptium ribeirensis
TGGCGCCGATGGTTTCTGGCCAAATTCGGATGGAGGATACTAGTGTTAACCAGTCATCGAACATTTATATGAATTTCCAACGAAGTAGGTTGAAAGACTTTATTGGCGATCTTGGTCAATACGAACCTTTGTTCGTTATTAGACGGCAACCGACTTGGCCGTCAGAGACCAATATAAGATGTCAAACGGTCACTTGCCAACGAATGTCGATATTCACTTGTGCACATTGTCGGTTGAATTTTTGTCGCGGACATATCACAGAACATGGATGCCATACTCAGCCAACAGCGATTGGGCATTGTGCTTTCGGACGATGGGTATGGAGTAAAGCGAAGCATATGTTGCGTGATATCTGCGTGGCAGTACCGTACGTACAGTGTTCACATTGTCATAAACTGTTATGCCCAGATCACGCCACCACCGATTGTTGCGGCGAACAAGATTATCATACCGGATGTTCAACTGCATTGGAATTATCTATTCCAGTACGACGTATGTTAAACGATGATGGTCATCCGGAAATTCATGCGGGAACTCCGGAAATAGACAATGTCGATATACCGATCAGTCGTACCTTTCGATTGCGTCGACAACAAGGTTTCGCTAAATTTCGATTCCAAGCGGATATGCCCGATTGCACAAGACCTACTACCTGGACTATGCCTGATAATGCCATTCGCATAGTACCGACGGTATGTCGCAGTGATGAAGAACAAATGATTCGCGTACAAGCGGAATTAGTGCAACTACAGCAAGTCAATGCTGTGAATGAGCGTCGTAACGCGGAACTGGAACAAGCTTTGCGTGATTCACAAACGGAAAATACGCAATCTCAACAAGGGATAACGCGTTTGCAACGTCAAAACGAAACCATGCAAGAAAGCATATACCAGTATCGCGCTCGCATCACAACGCTGGAAGAGCGCATTCAAGATCAAGCAACGCAAATTTCTACTTTGCAAGCGCGACCGGTCACTGCGGATATGATGGTGCAGTGCAGTAAAACTTTGGCTGTTGTCGGAGCCGAAAAGCCAAGACGATCGAGGGAAGTCAAGCGACGACGTCAGTCTTCCTCTGAGTCTCAGGATGAATGGACTTCTACCTCGGATGAAGGTGCTGTCGATGCTCCTTTAGCTTCAGGCAAACAGCCAGTGCATCCAAATATGATGGTAGTGGGCAAAACGACTGATCCTGTAGAACGAGCTAAACGAATTCTTGCACGTGTGGAATCAATGCAGCAGCCAACTGCGAAACGGGAACGACGAATAACCATCCGCGAAGGTTCGCAAGTTTCTCAAGGTACGCAACCGTTCGCTACGCAGGAACCAGTTCCACAGTTGCAGGTTCAACTTGGAAGGGTTACGTTTCCCCGAACCGCAACGCAATCGGGATCACGACAACGCGTATATAGTTTCTACGGTCCTCCAACGTCGGCGCCTTGTCCGTCACCAGAAGAAGAAATACGGGAATTTCCATTTGAAGAAGATTCAGGTACAGATATGGTCACCGTTGCAGCCACAGACGCCAAGTGGTTATCGGATTATGCAGAACAACCTGGCACGGAGGAATTACGATACCAACCGCTGCTACCTTATCTAATGCAGTGGCGACCAATGTACACACCTAATGCCTTCGTACGGACCGAAAGGGAGTACTTGAATCAACTCCGAATACGTTTCTATCAATTAGTAACGGAATTGCCACAACCGGTCAGAACCATTGATTACATTTGTGTGATTGAACGTGTGGGACTCACGGCGTTTCAATACTTTCAAACGAAACTAACAAAACCGGGAGCGAATCAAATCTACCAAGTTATTCTGCAAGCACTCGCGAGTCAAATTCGGTTCAATTTCTATCAAAGGACATTGAACATTACTAAAATCATGCATCGTACACCGTTTCCGATTTTATTGCTGTTCAATCTCAGCGAAATGAATCGACAAATGGCGGTGTTAGAGCAACATCCGAAAAACGTGTATGGTTCTCGCATTCGACGAAAGGTTAGAGCTTGGTATGAACGATTCGGACCACAACTCGGGGATGCTTTAGAAAAAGTTCGTAGCACATTGGAAGAACTGGACATTCAGATTCGTCTTCTGCAGGAACCGGTAATGCATAATCATCCGGAGCGAAATCAATGGCTGAATACTGCTAATCGTCGACGTGCGCGAATAGAGCCATTCTGGCAGCAGCATCAACGCCAATTTCATCGCTTCTTTGCGGCACAAGTCGATGGTGCGGACAATCGTATGCGTCGCCAATATGAGGGATATCGATCTTGCTTATCAAGCTTTGGTGCTCCACCCTATTTGGCGCCTGAGCATTATCTACGGCCAATTAGTTACCTACTCGAGCAGATTCGGCGTATCAATCAGAACGATTTCCGCATATTCGCCTCTCTGGATCAAACACTACCGGAAATGCCCAATGCTGAATGGGGCGTCTACAATCATCAATAAATGATAAAATGTTAATAGCAATAATAACTTGTAAATATTCGTCGCTATGATTCGGATTTGACTTTTGCCATACTAACAATTATCGACAATTTGCTTTATATGGATAATAAACAATGCGCCATTAACATTTTATTTCTTCATGATGTGCCAAAAGAAGAATGAAGAATATGGACATTACTTGTGATGTACCAAAATTATATTTTTATAGTCACTATTAATGTTGCTTATGTTTCTTTTATAGTGTTATAGCGAGTATATATGACCTGGTAATTATGTATATGATGATATGAATATGGTTGTTGTAAAGTCATGTAATCATAGGCATCGGGCCTATATAAAGGACTCGACCTCGATTTTCGAGACAAAATTTATAACAAATTTCATTTTACTTATCAGAAAAATCACTGAATCTTTTCTTTATTTCAAAATAACCTAAAGCTAAACATCCGGTTCCGCTTTGGGGGAATAAAAAGCGAATTTTCATTTAAGAGGATACGGAATTTTAACTTAATACGGACTTAGACTAATTAATTTTTCAAGAAAATTTATGTTGGAATTTTTCTAAACCTACCAATTTTTGTATTATAATTTCTTCGGAGTTATAAAACTTATAAAAATTTGCAATATATGTATGGTAAATTTCGTTAAGCATCTACCTCTATAATATTGTGTCGAGCTTGGTTACAGTAATACGTCATATTTTGTGTTTAATTCGTTGTGTTATTTGCTTTTATATTATAATATGTTATGATGTAATCTGGGTTAAATATCAACTTGCACAATTTTTGGGCTAAACAGAGCCAAGGTCACAATATCATTTTTCAACTGAGTTTCACTCATAAATTATAACTGGATTTCCAGAACCATTTTCTTTGCTTTGGCAACCAATAAAACTATTTACAACATTTTTATGGCTGTATGAGCATTCTCTATATTTCAACTAAAAGGTTTCTGAACCAGTATGGATAAAAATTTCTATTTCACTTAATTTTATGTCGCTTTATATCTTTGATTCGTTTAACTATTTTGTATAACTCAATATTTGATGTAACGTAATATTCAAATAACTTTGCTAGTTAATGATTTACGGTGCATGCTATATTGCTCAGTATTAATCTTTTACTGCCTTAATACTTTACCTTTGTTCGCATTGATAACGTGTTGTGTTCTATCATAATCGTTGCATTGATGCCTTATATGACTAACGTTGTTATGTGATTATCAAAATGTATAACGTGGGGTTATCATTTGCTTCTAATATATGGGTTCTCTATAAAAAACTCCTCTTCGTGTAAAAATGAAAATTTTAAATACAAGTTTGACCTGCTCCCTAGATCATATACTCAACAGGGACGTTGAGGAATCGGGTCCGGGGGATGTCAACTTTTGGGCAGGTCCAACCTTGTATTTCCCTCCCTCTTAGACCATATTTCATAGGTTGTGACCTAATTTCTAAAATTTTACCAATTTCATTATCCTTCCCTGGGGGATATCCATTCTCCCACAGGGGTGATTCCTATATTCCTCTCCGATGGGAGAAAACTATCTAAATTTTATATTTCATCCCTCATTTCCCACTCCCTCTCAACATATTATCCCTTAAAACTGACTCTAAATCTAGGAATTTACAAATTTCCTTACTTTTATTCAAATAACACATTTCTCTAGGTTTATCACTATTTCCTCCCGGTGGGGAGGGTTATAGCCCATAACGGGTACATTAATACTTATTCCCACTCGGGTGAACCCATTATGTACTCCTATATCGGGGTACATCATCCCTATGTCCTAATTTGACATTCCATTCTACCTAAGAATCAATGTTTTTACTTTTCCATCAAATTTACCAAATCGTTGATATTTTCCTCATTTGGGTGCCACTTTTCCCAACTATCAGACTACATTTCATACTCTCCCTCACCTAGGAAATACCCTAATCTCCCTATTATTCCATTTTTTATCGGGTTCAAAATCCTCTAATTTTTACTATTTTCTCCCAAAAATAAACACATCAATATTTGACTTTTTCCTAACTTCATGTAATTCTTTAACTCTGTAAACTGGTCAAATGTGGTTTCACTTAATTATCCCTCTCCAGAAATATACTCCACCCCTATGGGATACCTCTAGGTGACCCTATTTCTAACCTCAAATCTCATTGATTTTTCCTCAAATATATATATATATACAATAATAATATTTAATTTTAAAACTTAATACTAAATAAATTTACTTAGCTCATTTCTTTTCTTTTGTGTAAAGGTAGCTACTAGTTTGGTTGGAATTCGATGTTGTTAATTTATTGGATACGGAGAGAGTATTGAGCGACGCGTTGTGTAATATAGAATTCTTACGTTGTAGTCTGTGTTGTTGTGTAGGAGTATTGTGTTATCTTTATTACGAGATGCCGATTTATTTTTATTAGTTACAGTTGCTCTATTCTTATGTATGAATGTGTAGGCAGTGTTTAATTTTTTTTGGTCGACTTTGTCTTCATGTTCACGATGTTCGAACATTACTTTTTGTTTTTTCCTCTTTTCCCCTTTCCTTCTTTACCTTTCCATTTTTTGGCGGATAATCTATCCTGGTTAGGGTGAAGGCGATTCGTAAGCTTCTTTCCGAGGTAATTAGTTGCCCAGTTGTTTTTCCTATTTTTTCGTACCCCTACGGTTGAATGGCTTGGTGACCGCTCCTACTCGTGTGAGCGTCCGCACTCTTAAGGACCTACACTCTGCATGGGTTTACACACGCACATAGATAAACTTAGGCTCACCTACAGTGACTTTGCAGGAGGTTACCTGCATTTCTGGACCCTGCCGAGGAGGCGGGTGTGCTAGGCATAGTAAGCCCTAGCCGGGTTATAAGGCAGACCAGAAAAAGGGCAGCCCATTCCTTAAAAGGGAACCTCTGGGTGGGATTGGTCTTTCTCCCTTTCCGGCACCCTTTTACCACCCGTTGGATCCCAGGCTGCCACAACATGGGCTGCTCTATCGTCGAAGGCTGTGGCATTGTAAACCTTCCTTAGGGTGGGACATAGCTGTCGGAACTATGTCTTAGCGTAAGCCTCGCCTAGGGGTGGTCCAATGTGCAGGCCGGGGAAATTACACGCTTAGGGGGCTTGGCAGTTATGGGCCAACACCCACGTTCTATTTAGGGAAAATCCTGTGTCACTTGTCCCTAACACTAACACATAAAATTCTTTAGTTTTTCAGGTTCATGAAACACACGAACACTTCAGGTAGTACGATTTAAGGTACATGTATCCTTTAATGCATGATCGCACGCTATTGTCCCAAACTACTTAAAAATCCAAGAACTATAAAAAAATTGTTATAAGTAAAATTGGTTACGCAGTGCGAAACTTTTGGTTATCGCTAAGATCTCACTATGTGGGAAATATGTTATCTTTGTTATACCTGGTGCATAATGCCAGCGGTTCTTGTTAAGTTTTTACTCTATAATCATTTGTTATGTGCTAACGGTGTTACTATATAATCTTTATAAATTTCCAGCTAACGTCGGGTAATAAAAATTTCTACTACACGACTCTGTGTGTTACTTGGCCAGCAGGAGCTGATGGTTTTGTTTTATTTATTTTACTGGTAGTTTCCTGAATACTATTTACCACCGGCAGATGGTGCAGGTCATCAACGCAGGGCCCCTCGTTTGTCATAAGGGTAAGGTGGCATAGCCACACTATTCCTCTAGCCCTTACTCAATTGGCATTTGTACGGCAATATTTGTTAAATGGTTAACAAAAGCTCTCGTTCCAACAGATTGCTCGACACGTTATTTTAAATGGTGTTATTCATTCTTTAATTATTTTCAGACGACTTGTAAATAGTTAGAGCTTTATCGTCCTGGTGCAATCCTGCTCTCTTAATATTACGATCTCTAAAGGTAAAGCACCAATCTTTATTTTATGTAGGACATGGCTATTCTAGGGAACAGAAACTTCTAATGTGTACTCACAAGTTAACAAATGTATGAGAAGTACCTTCTAGCTCCAGCCTATATCTCAACTCTGGCCGCTTGTCGAGCTGAGATAGAGCTTGGATGCCTTCAGAACTACTATAGTTCACTTCCACTCTGATTCAGCCATCCATGATAAAATTTCTTAGTACAAATTTTTCGATTTAAACTTTTCAATTTTAATCTCTAAAAGGTATGCCAAAACTCATTCAAATACTTTTTACTACGCACTACGGGACTGTTACGCGGACTCGTCGCCGTAGTGGCATTTTTGCCTAAAACTTTTACATGCTGCATCCAGAACCTGCGATCTTGGACACGTTCTGGTAAATTCTAAACTTAGGATGTGATGTACTAGTCTATACGGACACGGTACAACCATGCAACATTATTTAAGAAATCTCTAAATAAATTATCGTTTTAACTTACAGTATTGTAATGTTGTTTTCTGGTCTTTTTATTACAACTTTACAACTTTTTCGCTATCGTTTTTAACCAGGTTGTGAATTGATTCGATTTCGCAATTCAAACTCTTACAAAGTTTTACTAAGTGTCATGACTTATTCTCTTTCAAAAAGCTATCAAGGCACCATGGCCTGTCATTCGGACTAGCCAGGGTACAAACGTCGAGGGGCCAAGTGCTCATATTCGCTATCGTTAGTTAAAATTCTCATGTTAGATTTTGAAATTCATCAATTCTATTTAAACATTTTTAGTATAAATTCATTACCCACGGCATGTTCTCCGGACTCGCCAGGGTACAGTTAGAATTAGCACGGATATGCAATCCTGCTAACTAAAATTCACTTTAGCTTTGGTTTAATTTTGGAAATGTTACATCTAAAAGGGTGCTGAATGCACCAATATCATCCATACCTAAACTTCCAATTTTTATCCCATGGCAATTTACTTTTTAATGCAATCAATGGTCTACGTTTGTTTAGGTCGCAAGACATAATTGGCAATCAACTCGAATTGGTTTAGCTATAATTTATTTTAGTGCATATGCGTTCACACGGCCTACTCATCTTAGTTCAAAATCAAGCACCAGACATTGACCTAAACTTTGATATCCCTGCCCGGGACAATGACATGTCTACCGCTGGGAACTCGCGCAACTTTCATCCAGTGATAAAGGGTATCTGCGACCGCTGGTAGACCGGTGCATCCCTTGGTGGCTCTTATCCCTAATTCTTGATTTCACTTCTTCTTGGGCAATTCTCGAACTCGCTCTCAGCTTCCACCCCTTTCCCTGTGGCCACCATTGGAGATGTCGGTTGCGTTTTAGTAAGAAACGTGCCGCGGAGAAGGCCGATCAACTCACAATATTAACCACCTCGATTTAGAAATTCTGAAACCTAGTCAATGATGGAGAGATGACACACGGTAACCCCTTGTGAAACGAACACCAGTGGATAGCGACACATTAGTTCGTCAAGAGTGCAGAGCTCCACGTGCTTTTGCCGTCGATTCGTGTTTTATTGCCCAGGGTCCTGCCTATGTGCCACAATACCAACACTAAACCTTTCTATTTGCGTTAACAAAGTTAATACAGAGTCCGAGAAACTGCTAAGGCATCATAAAACTAATCAACAAAATTCAAATTAATCGGTCCTTTATTTGATAATTTCAACAACACACAAAACAATAGCAGTCCGGATAAATCAAACGTGAGTTTGTTACAATGCTAGAGCTCGAACGCCGTTGAAGAAAAGAAATACAATTTTCAAT
The DNA here is from genome assembly GCA_030248225.1 of Trileptium ribeirensis. Taxonomy (NCBI): domain Eukaryota; kingdom Metazoa; phylum Nematoda; class Enoplea; order Enoplida; family Thoracostomopsidae; genus Trileptium; species Trileptium ribeirensis. The sequence continues at coordinate 8,166 of JASANE010001804.1, forward strand.
TCGACAGACGCTACTATGCAAATTATAGTCTGTTATAAACAATTAAAGCCAATTAATAATGACAATATAATGCATTATGCATTATTATAATAGAAGGAATAGCATTACACTACGACAATCAAGTGAATTACGTTTTGAAAATAAACTCCTGAAATACGACTTAACACCTGTTCACTGGCTATGTAATAAAGGCCGCTAAAAGACATAATTCATTGTCGTCGTCGTACCCTCAGCTTGGACTTACTGAAAAGTCGTAACAGGAAGAACTACAAACTGTATATTTACTAAAACATTGCATAGTAGGAAAGCCTTCTTCTCTACGAAACTGTCAATCTGAAACAAACATTTATGAAACAAATACTTTCTTGAAACTTTTTTCTTGAAACTTTGAAATTTGACACTATGAAATTCTTTGAAACAAATATTTACGAATACTAAATGCCCAACTGTAGCGAGAAATAGTTGATATACAAAAAAGAATTACATGGCAAATAATTACATATATTTACTCAATTATAGCGGTAATTCGTGTGTTCTTGCCGTGGGCTGACTGTTTTACTACATTTCACTATTGTTACAGAAGAGAGTTATATAGCCCTTTCACGACCATATTATTAGTTCGTCGTACAAAAAATTTCAAAGGATAGTTCTGGTGTTAGCTTAGCGTGATTGTTACGACCGTAGCACTACATTTGTCCTGCAGGCCTTAGGGCATGTCAAAGATACATGTCTACTGTAGTGGACAGTGGGTCGAACCTACGACTTTTTACTCTGGTTAAATAAGGCTAGTCACCCAGAGAACATGAACAAGGAGCAATTTTAATACAACAAACAAACACATATGGTATCATAAAACAAAAAATGAAACATTTTCTTATGCATGGATATGTAATGGCTAACCCTCGCCTGTCGTCGCACTATCAGTTCTCCGAGAAATCAGTCACGAAAAAGTGACGCTATACTAATTGTGCTTTGTAGCCATGCGTTGCGCCTTACAAGCCGAAGGTACTACATTGGTCGAATCAAGTCACCAGTGTGGATAATACATGCTTTTAGCTATTTGACTCAGTGCAAATTCTGCGAGGCCTGTCGGGTTGCTATGAAACAATGTCAAAAATCAACCATGGATACAGAGAATATACGTGTTACCTCTGTATTGCACCTTTCGCGAGAGAGCCATTGCTCGGTGAAAAATAACATTAATTAATGCGGCTACATGTATGGTATCATAAAACTACAAAATAAAATATCGTTGGTGGATATATTGGCGGATATCTGAAAACATTTTCACGTTCCATTCAGGCCATTAGACATTTACGTATGAAAATATTTCATGCTCGACGGACAAACAAACACCTTACACTGATCGCACATATAGACAGTTTTGCGCTTACATCCGCCAGCCCTACAACGCATAGCGTTAACTGCATCAACCTTCAGATACCAGTGACCATAGCCCTCCAGACGAACATTTGCTGGTATCTGTAGTGCAACAGCGCGCTTCATTGGAGGTGCAGCAAGTCATTGATGGTCTGAAGGTGCAGCAGAGATGCTCGGAGAATCCTCGGATCGAGGGCATCCCAATTTGCGCACTGGTCGCATATAGCTGTGGATCCAAGCATAAGCTACTCTTGCCTTGAAAGTATAAAGGCTAACTTTGGGATGGTCGCCGTGAGCTACTCTATACGAAAACCAGTTTACAGCATCAAAGTTAACGAAGTGATAAAAAATACGCATATACGACTTTTTCTGCTTAAGCGTGTGGCATAGAGTGCCACCATCATGTCACATAAGCCAACACCACACATGTTTTTATTATAAACTTTAACTGCAGCCGGCCGAGGCACATATAATTTAGCTTTTTCTTTCCTATCCCATCGTTGGCAGGTCCCAACAGGCTCAATACCGACGTATGTTGACATCATATTTATCACCTTTTTGTCCTGCTAAGCAACTACTGTTACTCCATCATTTGAAGTGACAGCGCAAACATCTCCCCGCATCTTGGTTAGCTTACGCAACTTTTACCCGGCTCCTCGCATCCGGTTAGCCCGACGGGTCCCAACACTCCAAATCTCTGCATCCTGAAGTGCTAGCTGCAGCTGATATGAATTGAAATAGTTGTCGAAGAAAACGCGAACATTTGTGCCTTCGAGTCCTTTCATGAGTTTCATGACTACCTTACCACCTAAGCCAAGATCAGACTGCTGTTGGTCGCTTTTCTTTCCCAAATACACCTCAAAATCGAAAGACACCCATTGGTCCCACACCGGCGCCATACCTTGTATCCCCAGGGCTTGGGCTTGCCTGGGGTGAACTGCTTGAGATGATGTCGCCCTTTAAATGGTATGATCATCTCATCGATAGCCATGCTTTACCCGGGCGAAACGTTTGCCAAAAATTTTTCTCGTAAGTGTTGAAGCACCGGTCAAATACGCAACAGTGGGTCATCAGCATTGGGTTCTGAGGCGAAGTGCAGATGTAACAGGCCCGTTCCGGCCCCGTTACGCGTCTCTTCAGTAATTTCGGTGTCAAAATTATTCGAGAACATCAAGGAAAGCTTTCGGGAGAGTGGGAAGACTCTGGTACCGTGAACAAATTCGTTATCATTTTTATGCCGTATTTTATAATATGATTCGTTTACCATTTCATGCCGTGATTCGTTATCATTTTTATGCCGTATTTTACAATATGATTCGTTTACCATTTCATGCCGTGATTCGTTATCATTTTTATGCCGTATTTTATAATATGATTCGTTTACCATTTCATGCCATGATTCGTTATCATTTTATGTCGTATTTTATAACATGATTCGTTTATCATTTTATGCTATGCTTCAATTATCATTTTATGCCGTATCTTATAACGTGATTCATGTATCCTCCTTATTACGTGTCTGATCTCCGGGACGAGTGTTGTGCGAAGCAATTGGAACCAAATGATGAGAAGTGGGCTGTTTCAACCGCTTTAGGAGGCAGGGCAGTAGGCCCCGAACCAATAGGAAATCGAAACTAGGCAAAACCCCGACAAGTCGCCTCTATACGCTAAAGATTTGACGGTTATGACCGTCCGGGAATAGGAGGCCCCTGGCTGCACGTTCAAGAAAACAAGTTTGTTAAGACAGAGGTCAAAAATATCAAATTTACGTGGTTCTGGCAATATACCACGTAATGGTCACCGAAAACAACAAGTCGAAATGAGCAGACATCATACTTTTAGTAGCTTTCGCGACTATAAAGGACGACGGTTGCCGGGTTAATTCGAAGGCCCGCCACCGTCTACTGTACCATGATCCGAACGATAACCGGAGCTGGTTGGTAGGACACTTTGGGAGTTGTGATTGGACGTCCACAGACGCCCCGGACAGCGCCGAAACTTCGCTCGTAACGTGTGGAGACAATCGCTACTTACGCTAGGTGGGATTGTCAACGTGGAACCCGGACTGCCACCTTCCATATATCTGGGGACATATCAGATATAAAATATGTACTTGTATCCATTTGTGTGTGTGCCCTGTGGACAACTTGTTAGGCAAAACTGCCTTGTTTCTGCAGCCCATCGTAGTGTGCAACTAATACAAGCCCATGCTTTAGGCCATCATCGTTGCCCCGCCCCGCGTCCGAACCGGTGCATACGACCCCTTGTTTCGTTCATCGTGACTAGTTGAATACAACGACAGGTGCCGGACCTGCACCCGAATCCCTGCTGACTCGCTATAGCCACGCAAAGATGCCTAGAAAGCAGTTGTCAACCGCTGATTGGCACCGATAATTCGAGATTTTTCGTTCAACTCTTAAATGGGCAAATCGCCCCTCATTAGATTCGTCTCGGTGAGACATTTTCAAAAATACCCGGCGGGTCTCGATCCGCCGTCCCGTTAACCCGAACGACCAACAAACGCACCCCCATTGTAGCCACGACTCTCTCTAATCGCACCGATTTTAGTACCGCTTTTACTCCTACCGCCCCAGTGGCGATATCACCCCTCATTTAAATCGCCGTTGGACGGTGAGTCCAACGATACCCGGCGGGCGTCGCTCCGCCCCTCCGTTAACGCAGGAGAGCCCGCTAAAGCTCCCCATACTAATACATATGGGAACCCATAAGTGGGTTCCGACCCGCTCCTACGTCTAACCCCCTTGTGTTTGGTATCACTCGACCCCGTTTTCCGTCCTGGGACCGAATTTGGCCCCAGCCCCTCGAAAATTCCCCGGGATTTCCCTTGTCCCGTTCCCCTTCCCACACCCTCCTCGTGTCCTCGCTGTCCTTTCGCTTTTGTCCTCGTTTTCTCTCTCTAACCGACGTTTCTGGTCGGTTTTCTTTTTGTCCTCGTTGTTGTTGTTGTGTTTGCTGTGCTTTGAGTTTGTGTTTATCCTGAGCGACCTTTCTGTCGCTCAGGACGCCATCGTGTCTGACGTGTGTAGCGTGAGTATTTATGTGTGTATGTGTGTGTGTAGATATAGATATACAATACATATATATATACATGTAGATATCCCCGACTATATATATATATAAGGACACATGAAAAAACGGGCGGACGAGGACATCATACAGTAAAATTTGTTAAATTTCAGAGTTTTACGGACGAACTAGACGCTGACGGTTAGACGAACGGGCGGTGACTTTAGGGTCCTCCCATGGACCCTAGGGGCCTTGGAACAGGGCGCTCGACCAGGAGTGCTTTAAGGTTTGCCCCGTCTCTGGCCCCGAGACGGATGACTTCCCGTCGTCGGCTTCCCCCC
>JASANE010001805.1:0-11603 GCA_030248225.1 Trileptium ribeirensis
AAACTCACAGATGGTCGACCTCCGAGTATTCGGAGGGTTCAAATTTGATGTCGGCGATTTCGATTGAAGCCGACTCTCTCTAAAGGGGACCCAGGGTTTACGATAGCTGTCAAAAACAAAATCTTGGGAATTTTCGATTGGGCGCCCGGGTTTGAACTCTAAAAAGTGGGCGTCAAAAGATCCTCACCGATTGGATGGCGACAAAATCCCTATCCTTCAATATAGGCGAAAATTTTGAGGCGACGACTACCGCGTCGTCTCTTTGAATCAGTTCGACTTCGGCAGCGCGGAGTTCGGTCGACTTTGCTGACCGGCTCCGACGCAATAATTATTGTAGTTTGGTTTCACAGTTTACTTTGCTCTTTCGTGCTTTTCTCTTTGCTTTACGCTTGGAATGGGAGTCGACCGATGGAGGACCCGCGTAGACATCTTCTGTCTCGCGGAAGGGAACTAGCAATTGCTGTCCCGGACCGACTATTGTAAGTTACGAGAACCAGGTGCATGGGGGTTTATTTTCCCCAGATCGAAATGTAACAGACCGTCAAAATCTAGTACACTGTAGCACGATCTTACACCTTGTAGGTTGACTCGACGCCCGTCGTCGGACGTTTCACGTTTCACTCCGACTTGCTACATTTTTGCAAGTTTCTTGACGAACCTCCTTGTGTCGAGTTCCGTTTTGGGCAGTTTGAGCAATTGCACGGGGGGGGTGCTAGATTGTGAGCACACCAGTCGAAGTCCTTCTGATTCCCCGTGGTCATAGGTAAGACAAATCAAAGATTGACGCCTCTCGTCTATGTTTTACATGACCTATCGTTCTTGAGTTAGGGTTATCGAATTTTCCTGAGCTGACCACGGTAAAATTTACCAACGAAACCATAGGGACTTACTTGCTTGTCTTTAATCACGGTTATGGTTTACAAATTTTCAGCTTAGTGGACTGTTCGACACTCATGCCGCTGCTTGAGTGCGGACTGACTTTGCAGATAGGGACAGGGGACCAGCCTCTGTCGGGCTTTAGGAAGCCCCGAAATTTTGCTTATCAGTTTGAGTTAAGAAAATTTGGAGAACATCGAAAAGACTAAACAAATTCTAAGAACCTTAGCTTGAGCGTAAGGTATTGGCACTCCCAAAGGAGCGATTTTTTATACAATCTTTGTACGATTTTGCCAGCATCCGATTTGCTCTCTAGCCAGAAGGTTATCGCCCGCATTACCTAGGGATCAATTACCGACGTCACGAGTCCTCGACAACCCCTCATGACTAAACTTACTAGGCGTTTGCAAAAGATATTACTCCACCATGCTTGCTTCGAAATCGTCTTGGCTCAATTATTAAGTTTACTAACGCTCACCATAGTACGTAGACGCGGTTAAGGTCGGCGATAGTAAGTAGGAAAACTAACAGAGAAAAAGGACTATAACATCCTCTTTTCAATAAAGAAAAATCGCGACCTCTCGCGATTCGTTTTGACCCCAAACCGAGTAAGTGCAAAACCCCGTTTTCTTTTCGGAGCCACTTGATCGCTGAGTTTAGGCATTTTTCAAATTTTTATCTGGTTGCCCGTTAGGCTATGTACAATGTATGCCATTACTCTGAATTTGGTCGCTTTTGCCTCTCCTTTTTTCATTTTTCCGTTTCAAGTTTCGATCCTGGGGAAATTAAGCCCGCTGCAGAAATTTCGGTATTAACAACTCGACCACCGAGGTCTAACAAAATTCAATAAAATTTCAGTAATAACTCAACCTCAACTGTACACTTTCGATAGTGCAGTTGAGACACTGTACAATTTCGATGTGTACAGTGTAATAAGGACTTAGGATGAGCGATAGAGAGAGGATAGGAAAGAAAACAACGACACAGGAAACGAAGGAAAAGAAAAGAGCAAAGAACCAAACAAAGAAACAACAGCCAAAAAGGGGACGCGGATGCGTCCGAGGGCGAAATGCCCCGTGTCCCCCATACGCTAGGACCAAATATACCCCACAGTGCAAACCTGGTCCCGACCATAAAATAGGCGCAACCACCCGCTTGAAACGATTAGATCAGCGATATCGGTCGCCTAAGAAACCACCCAAGACGGCATTTGTTCGTGCCCCTCCTGCCCAGACTGATAAAAGCGACTAGGGACGACCAATTAACGTGATCGAAACGACGTCCCCGACCAATATTACGTTGGTCAACTATTACTCCACCATCAAAACCGACACCCGCCGTTATAAGCCAACCACACATGAACTTTGAGGACTCGGGACAACTGAGCTTCCGCTGGAACTGCTGGAGACGCTGAGACTAAAGCAACTAGCAATTAGCACATAACCAGTCACAAGGGCGGAACGTTGTGGGAGACTTGATAAGGATGTTAGACTGGATCTGCAGGACCAAGGATGTACACCGGACGGAGTTTTTGTGTGTTTCTGACTATTCTGGGTACTGCGTTCCTATCGTAATGTTTTTGGCGATTGCCCGTTTGAACTATCATTGTTATGTTTTAATAACCCTGTGTCGAAGCGTACCATAGTTGGTCCGTTTACTGTAAATATTTCTTCGCTTGTACCATGGATCTAAGTTTAACTGCCCGACAGTTCGTGCCCCTTGTCGGTTAAACCTGTTAATATTTTTCAGTTAAGGCACATCGTGTGTGTAGCTTGTACTTGTACCGCTGTCGCCGGGTGCCTAGCTTCCTTGCCCGTGCCGGAATAGCGCCCCATCCACCGTGCGCGGCCCCTTTGTTTCTCCTCTTCCCCCTTGTCGTCAGTTACGTTGAATACTGGTAGCACCGAGTTTATTGAGAGCGAACTTCGAAGCACGCCGGAACACATAATCCGAGCTATAGCTGACCCAGTAGGGCGTCTCGGGTATAAATTCTGGTCCGGTATTTCCGGGAGCGCGTTCGCTCGCACCGCCCCGCCCCGTTTGGACGCGGACAAGGCAATGTACGGGTACGACTGTTTCAATCTTTATTGGCTTTAATGATGTTCTAATTGCCCGTATATTTCTTGATAGTATAATGTACATTATGAATAAAATCTTGCAAATCAGACGATGTGTCCCGCGTTGTTGATATCTTAGCGTCATAAGTGCCTCCTAATGTACGGGCCAACCCCGCGTGCCACGGCTTGACGAAGGGAATATTCCAAGCCCTGACGCGTGCGGTTCGCCTCGAATAATTGTACTCTTAAATAACGGAATTCTAGCGAGAATGGTCTATCGAATTATCTACCGAACTTACTCATGAAATCAGCTCACACAAATAAAGATAAAATTTACTAGGAAAACCTTTTCACCGAATACGGATATAAATGGGTTATCAGGATGCCAATTAGATAGTCCGACGTTAAACTCTCAGGGAATGTCGGAACCCTGTGGGGGCCACATAGGCTACACACGAATAAAGTGTTCGACCGGAACTAAACTCACTGGAAATCAAAATTTACCTAGGCAACCTAAATTGTCACGCGTTTTACTTTAAATCAGGTCAGACTAAACAACTGAGATAGGAGGGAAACGGTGACATTTGACCTGAGCAGGCGGGTCAATTCCCTGGGAGACCTAGCAATCATGCCAAGACGACACGGCGCACCACGGGGTCGGCACCCGGCCGCGGCCGCAGCTCCGACCGGGCGCCAAGAAAGGGCAGCGAAACAGGGGCCGCGCACGGGGAGGGGCGCATTCCGGCACGGGCAAGGAAGCAGGCACCCGGCGACAGCGGACAAGACAAGCACACACACGAGGCCACGAAAAATACAGGACCGACAAGGGGCACGAACGTCGGGCAGAAACAGATCCATGGACAAGCGAAGAAAATACAGAAACGGACCAACATGGACGCTCGACACAGGGATAAAACAAACAAGAAGTCAAACGGCAATCGCCAAAAACAACGAACGAACGCAGACCCAGAAAGCAGAAACACACAAAAACCCGCCGGGACACCGCCGCAGATCCACACACCTCACCCCACAACGCCGCCCACGTCACGCGCCCCCCCGCGCGGAGCCGGCCCGCAGCGTGGTGCACGGCGGGGCGGTGATGGGGAGAAAGTGACCAACGAATGGCGGGAACGCGTTCGATCACGATGGCGCCCAGTCGCTTTATCAGCTGGACAGGAGGGGCACGAACAAGGCCGAGCCATAAATATATGGTGAAGCTAAACCAAAATCCACTAAGAAGCTACATCTATATGTGAAGGAATCTGTGAAATATGTGTAGACCCTGAGCGGCTTTTGCGCTGCCCGGGTCCATATTTTTCGTACTTTTTAAAGGGCCACGGCTTTCCTGGATTCAATACCGCAAATGGAAGGCTTAACGAGCCTCTATTTGTACGATAAAAACCATCAAAATTCGTCGAGGGAATTTTGAGTTATTGACACTTGGAATTTTAAGTGGGGGCAGACCCCTGTGGGGTCGTCGGATTTGTGATTCCGACGCGATATCGATGGGTTTTGAAGTTGCATTCGCTAACAGGCATTCCGAAACGGCCAGAGTTTCAACAAAATTCCTGGAGGGAATCTTAAAATATTTCCAAATTTATGTTTTCGGCAGGGGCAGGCCCTTCAAGGCCATCGGGTTTGTGACTCCGACGTGATATTCGAAGGTTTTAAGTACTAAATCAATAGCTAGGATCCTTATCGAGATCTGGGTAGAATTTTAGCCAAAACCCTTGAGTAACTTTTGAGATATGTTAGAATTTCACTCAGAGTTTGCCGTCTCGCTCACAAGACATTAGCATCGCGAATCCGGTTACGGATAAATTAGAATTCCTAGCTCAATTTAAAAGCTTAGGTCACTACTAACATCCAAATAAAGTTCGGCAAGATTCCTGAGTATGGAATTTTGTTATGGAACAAATACTTTGATTGTAAGTTTCCATCGACAAGTACGGGCTACGCTCGGTGTTCATTCAATCCAACGTGTAGCAAACACAAGAAAAGATCGCATATTAAAACTCGGTAATAAAGATATGGCCAAGGATGCACGTATTTTCATTTCAGGTACGCATCGCAAAACCAAGTCAGAAAGCCAGTAAAGTAAGAAACAGTCGAGCAAGTAAAACTATAAGTGCAGAAAAAGCGACAGAGCCGGTCTACAAACCGACCGAACTCTGTGCTGCCGAAGTCAGGCTGAACGCTGCAGAGCTCATGCAGCTGTGCTTAAATAGTGTCAAATTCAGACATTTGAATTTGATTTATGGGGTTGCTAAAGGTGCTTCGTCAGCACTTTTGGGACGATTTGACCCCAATTTCTGATCCTAAAAGCAGACTTTCTTATCACCTCAAATTTCGACAAAGTTTTGGATCAATTTTATAGGCAATTTCAATGATTTATTGCCCTTCTTATATAAAAGATTTACAGTTTAATATTAAGCATTGAGCAAATTATACACCGACTTCGCAGTAAACTATGTACACATCGTCAGGACAATTCAGATGCACTACCAACTCCAAGTTTATAAGAGTGGAATTAAAACGTTTCAGCTCCCTAAACTCGAGCTTATCCGACTACGAAGTGTACCAGCATTTCCAAGCTTACTGATAAGGAATCCAAATTAACTAGAAACTTCATATAACATTAATATAAATTTTATATTAATTCGGTGGTTCAGGTAAAGCATTGTTGACTTAAGAAGCTTCTAAGCTTACAACAGCATTGACAGCGTATATTTACATAGTCACCAAGCGTACATATCAAGCTAACCACTACGCGGACTAAATTAGAAAACTTGTTTGCTTAACGGACAGTAGTGCATCCAGCGATACAAAGTTTTGAAATTTTATATAAAACTTTTAGTTTAACTTTTGCACTTATTCCATATAAACTTATATATAAATTTATAGACGTATGTATTTGGGTATCGGGGTTAAAAGAGATGCGCTTAAGTAAACAAACGAAGGCGGCGGGTACGAAAAGAGGTTACCATTCCCTCGATGATGGCCAGAGTGCCAAAATGGGTTCGGATTCGGACTAAGTGTGTCCGTCCGAACAATTTGATGTGTAACAGCTCCATGTTTGGACAATAAAATGGAAAGGTGGGCTCTCGGGGAAGCCCATCACAACTTTTATAAAGAGTTGGGATTGCCTTTTTATGGGGTGGGAGACACATTTTTTGCGGGTTCATTGAGAGGAATCTAATGACGGGTCACACGCCCATTGGGGAATAATTTCTGCGATTTACACGGGAAACGGTACCCAAAAGTCGACACAGCGGGTGCATTTCGGGCTCAAAAAACCAAGGTTTCAGCGATTCTAATGATATCGTTTATATATTTTTGTAATTATTATTCGTTAAATTATTTAATTAAATATGGTTTATTTGCTATATGTACCTGGTTATTTGTTAATAAGTCCGGGGATCCTCATCGGATTTCCACGAGACCAGTCTCATTAGAAAGAGCGTAAAATTTTCTATCAAAAATGTTAGGTACTAAATTTGCAATTTCTCAACAGTTCCAGAATTATGGGCCGGAGCCGATATTTTGGGTCTGAATTTTCATAATTTTCCTTTTACTTTTATCAGCTAACTTAGCCAGCGAAAATGAACGCTGGTTGCTGATAAAACTGTAGTTATTGCAGTTTAACAGTGCACTTCCTAATATTGAACACTGGTAAAGCGATATTTCACTTTTCTTACTAATATTTTTAGGAAATTTTGCTTGTTTGCTGTTCGCTTTTTGTGGTCGTCACTAGTCAGGACGGTCGTGACGGGTATCCGTCACGGAAACTCGTTTCTATGAAAAATCGTGATGAGTTTCGCAGTCCTACCCTGGGGGTACGGCTATTCCTATCTATATCGGGGCAGACGGGGAGTCGTACCGTCCTATATATGCACGAATCGGATATAGCAAGCACTCGCATACTCGTGTTTTCTACCCATCAAAGAGCTGGTTCATGTGCATAAAAAATATCAACTTTTCACTAAAAATCAGCCTAAGTAAAGCAAGCGAATCGGGTATAGCAAGGACTCGCCATACTCGTGTTTTCTACCCATCAAAGAGCTGGTTCACGTGCATAAAAATTATCAACTTTTCACTAAAAATCAGCCTAAGTAAAACAAGCCACTCACAACTATTCGTGCTTCCAAACTCATAAATCATAAGGGTACAACAAAATACAACCGTAATCTATGAAACATAAATGAAAATACAAGGTAACATAGCATCCAAATAGGGACCTTTATGGCCATGATCCACACAAAATAACGATGCGAAGATGGCACAACATTTACAGATAAGCGGTTACAATCATACGTCTATAATCATTAATGAAATTAAAGTATACGACGGTAATCAGGCTGCCAAATCGTATACATTTACCTATGAATACATATGAACGCAAGCAACGATTCCAATGGTGCACAGAGATATATAGATAGCATTTGATATGATGATGATTATACAAATCAAATATATTATAAAGGACCTTTATGGCCAACTGACATGATATGGTAGAACAATAACGATGATAATGGTAATATAGCATATACAGATTCAAGTACGAAAATAGAGGCTTTTATATCCAATAACTATAAGACCATAGCAATCATAATACGATACAAGTTACGTATATGTAATAATCTGTGCCTTTATGGCACTACTATCAATCTATCATGGTACTAATACTTCAATGGTTATCCATTCCTGAAATAATCACAACGATACCCATTCTGATCGCAAAAACTGTCGGCGGTACAGGCCGAAACATGACGAGAAATCTTCATTCCTAGCGAGGTTAATAGGCGCAACGATTCATGATTCGTGGCACGTATATAGTATCTACGAGTAGGGTGGCTAATGGTTCTTGCAATAAATATGGGGGAACTCGGCTTAGGTATTCACTTGCGCAAAGAGGCCATAAATTGGTACTGATTCCAGATACGTAAATATTTCGATACGGGGGATTGGTCTCGTATTTTAAGACGGGAGACATCCGTAACTAAATTCAAAAATATTGGCCATTACACTATGGCCAGGATTATAGAGCATTCTATTAAATGTTGGCCATGGGGCTGTGGCCAGGATTAATCTACCTCGTAACGCTCCAGTATGGATCTGTTACATATATGACCAGTAGATAGCTCAGAGCCCGACCACACCTTACCATATATAGTCTGCTCATCTGACAGAAACTTGTCACCGTTTAATTATGGAAAAGGCAGATTTTTTATAAATCAAAGAACATAACTTTACCAAAAAATTTAATTCGGACATGGAGAAGCGCCAGCTTCGGAATCGAAGAATTCGCACTAGACCGCACTATGGTGAAAAAGATGGGCGTCCCTTTATTTTTTCTCTGTAAACAGGACTTTGTTATCTCAACGTAAACCGATATGGACGTGTGAGGGCTCATATGAAAGCTACAATACTCTATATGTGCCTTTTAGAGGCTTTATTCCAATTCGACCCACCTACGTCCCACCACAGGGGATCAACGGGGGTACCCAGGGGTACATTTATAAAATGTGCCATTTTGCTCATAACTCGTCAACCCTTGAGCCGAGTTGAATCGTTTTGATATCGAAATAACTGTCTTAGGAAGCTTTATTTATGGGTATGTATATAAATTGTTTTGGTCGGATAACTATGAGGCATGGGAACCTTTAGCAAATTGGCAAATTTCCAAAATTTTGGTCAAACTTTGTCGAGGTGCTGCTATGTAACGACTAAGAGATTCGAACGGATATAGCTACTACGGGGCTACCTGAGGGGTGTCAACAGATTTGATGTAGGATCCCTGGATCAATTGGTATTTGAGGCCAAATTTGGGCCCGACGCCATATATAGTCATCCGTGACATTACCACTTCTAACGGTATATTAATAGATTTGTGGCTCAAAATATGTTCATATGGGTTTTCGTGGGTACTGATTTCAAATCGTCACTGTATTTAGACGTATCTTTTCGTGTAGCGGTAGTTATATCAATGGGTGAGCATCTTTGCCTTATTGAACAGCAAATTAATATTTTTTGGTGAATTACACCTTTCTTTCGTATCAGAAATATATTTCTAATCAGATGTTCCGCTGTATGTCAACGTTACAGTTTATCATTTCGCCGAATTCATACACTTGGCATGTCGCCAAGATTCTAGTATAAATGCTATTTGCATTTCAGTCGCATTAAACTACATAAGGAAACGTAAACATCCAAGTTTCATCAGGATTTGTAAACGTACATCCATCTTTATCTCTTCAAATTCGGGCTTAATCCCAACTTTTCGCTGCATACACATATCGTTCAGCAACGAAACCGGAGTCTTGCCTGGGACCAACGTAGGAGTAGACTTCTTTTTGATCTTCTGCGCAATCTGTAAAAAACAAAAAATATACATGAAGTAATATTTATTAGATAACGCTTGGGCGGAAAGACCCAACCTTCCATTGTACGACATCAGTATTGGTTACATTTACAGGGAAATTATAATAAATACTTTTTATCGAAACGCTAGGAACAAAAAAAAAAAAGAAAAATGTCTAAAAATATACATTAATAAACAAATTATTATTATTAATTTGAAACTTCGATCTTGCTTATATGCTAGAATTGCTAACGCCGTTCGTATGATACGACCGACTAAATTCGTGAACTAGATGTGAAAATATTTAGACTCTCGCCTCGGTGCGGCCCTAAAGCCTAGCCAATAACATGATCTGTCTCGACAGCCAAGCCGAGCCATGCCTAAGATCTGTCTCTGAGAGCTAAGCCGAGCCTAGTGTATCTGGAAAAGATCAGGTCGGCCCTTCAACACGAAGAACAGCGGAACCTACCTTGATTCAGTACTTAAAAGCTGTAAAAAGCAACTATATATAGTTTCTTTTCCTTTGTTGGTTTGTATGTATATTATAAATGTTGTTTCTAGTATGTCAGGGATGCGCAAACATTTATTATTGAGCGGAGCCGTGCTGGACATGCTTCATGAAAAGCTGAGCCGACGTATTTCATTCGAGAGCCATACCGGACGATGTTTAAGAACATGAAAATCTGGCTCTCTCTCAGCTCAATTCCTACGCACTTATGTATGAACATCTATGTAAACTACATGAAATAGGGACAGCCAATGTGTTCGATGTGATTATTAGTTATTTGAAACTTCCACCACCACCACCACCACCACATTCTTTAAAGTCGACTGATTCCATCGCCTGCGCAACGGGTTCGACTGTACCATGATTTCAGCGCTCTTCTCTATTTATCCCTTTGTTGGGTGTCCCCTTTTCGCAAACCAATCGCATATCTTCTTCCACCACTTCGATCCCTTGACACCATTCTTTGTAGGCAGCGTCATTTGATTTCGCTACTGCCACCTTTGCAGCTCTACGTTTTTCGACGTACTCAGGTCGTGAAGCTTCGATTCCATCACGCTGCCACGCTACGAACGTAGCTTTCTTTGCTCGCAGGGCTTCCTGGACAGCTTGATTCCACCACCAAGTCTCTTGTTGTTCTCGCCTACCGCCTTTGGTGTATCCGCACGTGTTTTCAGCGATCTTGATTAGACTGTCGCTGTAGCTTTCCAAGAGGTCGTCTGAATGCTTGATATCGGTTGGGCAAAAGCCTGTTTTGTGGCTGGCTGCTTGAGTTTCCACATTCTAAGTCTTTGATTTCTGGCTTTTGAACTGCCCTGTGTCCAGCAGCTAGGTCTACTACGAGCAGTCTATGTTGCGACAGGCATGTTTCCCCAGGGATAACTTTGCAATCGACGGCCGGTTTTGATCTGCTTCGCCTGAGGACGAAGTCTATCTGTGTAGCTGAACCGCCACTTTTGAACGTTATGAGCGTTTCTTGATGTTTCTTGAATTCTTTGTTGACAATACGGAGCTCGTGCTCTACGCAAAAGTCCAACAACCGCTCTCCTTCGGAGTTCAGAGTACCGAAACCATATAGACCCCTTGTTGACTCATAACCGGTTGTATTCTGACCAATGTGTGCGTTCAAATCGCCAGCTAACACTAATTCTTCATCCTCGACTACAGCACTAACGCTATCGTGCAGACAGCTATAGAAGTCTTCTTTCTCTTCTATTGATCGGCCAGTCTGGGGAGCATAGAGTGAAAAGATATTCCATATCTTCTTCCCCCCCCCCCACTTGTATTCTGATGCACATTATCCGGTCGTTCGAGCGCTTAACCTCCACCACGTCGTTTACGAGGTTTTGTTTCACCATGAAACCCACACCGCCCTTGGAGCGAAAGATGCTGCACCACCAGAATTTGTAGCATTCCGTTCCGCTGCCGTATAGACGTGTACCTTCTCCTTTAAACCGTACTTCTTGGATGGCACATATGTCTACATTTCTTCTTGACAGCATTTCACACATCTCCCTGTTCTTCCCTTTCATTGTACCGATATTTGCAGTGGCAATACGATAGGTCTGTTTGCAGGAGGGACTACCTGTCTCACCGCCGGATCCCTCCGTAATGGCGGCTCCACCCGCGATTCTTCGCACCCTCTGCCTATTTAAGAGCTGCGGGGGACTTTGGGTCATCGAGTTTTGCGCTATTGTCATGGGTTTTTTGTTGGAGCGTATTTTAACGGCCGGATGCCCTTCCTGACGCCACCATCTTTTATAAGCGATAGTCCTAGCCTATGGTGTAAACACCTGACCCACTA
>JASANE010001806.1:0-23697 GCA_030248225.1 Trileptium ribeirensis
TCACTGGGTGTATATAAGTGTCTTGCACTTGCACAGTTTTTAAATCCCAGATTCTGACGTCATTCACAGTTTAACGGGCTGATGTAATGGACGTGTCATTCATGTTCCCGCATGTTTTTCTAGCCCAGTATAGTTAAATCTTATCTTATCTAATCTTGTTCCTGGGCATTTGTTTTTGTCCGTGACTCTACGTCATTCAGCAAAAATTATATCTGCATCACTGCTATTTTGTTTTATGTTCCTGCTTTTCGTAAACTTACACGTCTTTCCACAGCCCTTAATAGTGTGAGGAATTCCATAGCGCGCCCGAACATCCTTCTCGGAGGAAAATGCGGGGTGACCGGAAACGTTATTTTTTGGAGATTTTGTTTTACAGGTTTTTGCTGCATGTACCCTTTTGGTGCTGGCGGTATTAGGGTTCGTGACAGCATTATGGAATCGAATAGACTCCTCACAATGCACTTGCCTACCCTTGTGTTTAGGTTTAATGTTCTGGAGGAATCTATATCAAAAGCAAACTAACATGTGTGGTCTTTTCAGCGGCGGAGAGGAGACTAATATATGAATCTTCCAATAAAGAAATCAGATGTATCAAGGCTTCAAGGTACTTTTAATCGATTTTGTTTAAGGTTACATTCGCCATTCGGTGAAAGTGCTGATATGCGAGGGAACAACTACGAAGGCTGCGCGAAAAGAATATTTCAGTGTTGTTCAGCCAGTAAATTTAAATTATAATCCGCATGCTGGTCTTCCGATTTCACGTACATTTAAACGACACATAACTGCGCCATCACTTTTTGGTTAGATCATAGATATTCGTTATACGTTTTCTTGTGGGCAGAACTTATAGGCAGATAATTCTGTTGTGCATATTAAACCCTTGTACATTTTATTGTACGCTTTGCGAATGGTATGTTCGTAGGTATCAACACCGAGTGCAACGGAACTGTATTTTATTTAATGCGAAGAGTTAGAGGCTATTTTTGTTGATTTACATAATTTTATTTCTCTGTTATTATATAAGGCATACACATGAGCGTGAGGTAGTCTCAGGAAGCTAGCAGCTTTCGAGGGGGGGGCGTGATGGTGACAAGTAGTGCACGGTTTCCCTTCCCCGTCGCATGCTTATTTTTGGTGATTTTGCCAATTTGGCCCCACTTTTTGCAAAAATTGTCTGGCTCGGTAGGCGAAGGGCTGAAGGGGAATGTTGGATGGTGCACTCAGTGAGGGGTTGACCAGGGATTTTGGGTCCGACACCTCAGGGGGTAGCCCACTGGATCTTTGCTTCGGGTATTGCTCCAACGTGCTACTTTTTTGACAGTGAGCTGGAATGTACAGGATAACAACTGCGTTAGTTAACCTTGAGCTTTCATTTGGAGAGCACTGTGTGCCCATGGCCTACACCGGTTTGTATTCAGAAAGCATTGTTCAGCTGTATGTTTTTGTGCCGCCATATACAATGTTAGCTGTAATAAACGTTTGAAATGTTCTAGTCAATAAGAAAATGATGCATTGGAGTCATTCTAAGATGTAAATCAAAGAAACATTGAGTTGTAATATGACGAACATTGCTGCACGGTTACTGATAAGGCCCGAGTAGATAGCTTTTCCGCAGAGGGCAGGAAATTCGAACTCCCCCAGCTTTCGGCGGGTTCCCACAGGTCTTGCCTCCTAAGTAAATTTTGGCTTCCTCCAAGTGCCCGAGTACTCCCAGGTATTTATGGTAACATCAAAACAATCTTCCTGGCAAAAGTTTGTATTGCAAGAAAGACATACTACTACTGCTGTTTTTATTTCGCTTATTCTTGACAAAATCCAAGTGAAATTAACCGTAACATCCGTAAATACGTATTTGCAGTAGGTAAATAATAAGTATTCAACAAAAACAAACACGTTATATATATATATTGTGCCATAAAGAACTACATTATAAACTATAATTATATCACCCCAGTTAATCTGCTGGTTTCTTCAAATAGTCAAAACTATATACTTGAGGTATGAATTGGGATCCCCGAGTTTCCAACTGGGGTGGGATTTTCCAGTTGAACTGTGTGAACCATAAAAAAAGTATTGTAACTGTCATAAAACTTCAAGTATGTGTGGTGTACCGGCTGACGGCAATTATATATATGTAACAAACAAAGCTAATTGTGGCAAGGAAAAATTTCGGGATTTTTTAGCCAAAAGAGCAAAAAATTCGCCAAATTTTTGCCCTCGCAGGAAAGGACCTACCGTCAGGAACTTGTATGAACTGGGGAATATGGAGAAGGTCTATATATCAGGGGCTTCCTCCCCATTTTGATGAAGCCAGGGAACGAGTATCACTTCTTGAGTGTCCAGGAGAATCCTTTCGATATTGGATGTTCCAGCTGGGGCGCACGCAGCTTAAAGCACACCGAGTACTACTTTGGTGTCATGGAAAGGCCGGAGTCGGTGATAATTTGTATTTCGTAGAAGAGTAAGAAACTCAGATTATCTTGCGGACGGGGATGTAAGATACATATCATTGGGTTCTCGAAACTTCCGAAATTATACCTGGGGACCCCGCAGGTCGCCCCTAAGATTTATGGTACCTTCCCCCAGTTAAACTGGGGAGCCATAAAGTATTGTAACCATCAGAAATCATCAATGTCTTGTTTGACCACTGATTGTAATTATGACTTTTTAAAAATTAAGTTATTTAGCAACGCATGGAAAAAGTTGGGGTTTTTTGTTACAGTACGGAAAATTTAGTATATGTTTTACCCATGAGACAAAATTCGGTTTTTTACCGGGTCAAGAAAGTACCTGGGTGGCATGAAATGGGGAGGCCAAAATTTACTCTGGGGGAGCTCGAAATACCTAAGCTAGCAGCTACTTTAGCTCCAAATTATTTTGGAGGGTAGCTAGATGAACTTTTCAGTCGCTGACAGCTAAGACAAGACATGAATTTGGGGCTTCCCTGTTCAACCAGGTGGGTTGTAAATCTAAAATCGTTAAAATTCAGTATTTCTTGGTACATATTGTTAAAAAGGTTAATAAATCGTTTTATGGACGCTGTCAGTACTTGTCTTGTTTTAAACGCAATTTTTCTACATAATCAAATTTTTAGCTTTTGCCTGTAATTTTAGTTAAATTTTTGGTAATTTTTATATCATCTGGGCAGGGAATAACCGGAACCGAAATTTACCGGAACCGGAACCAGCAACCGGAACCGTCCATTTAAACCGGATCCGGAACCGGAACCTGGTCTTCGAAATTTATATATAGTAAAACAGATGATGGAAGAAATGAAGGTATAGTGGATTTAAAATGCATTAAAAATAACTTGTACATTAAACTTAATGTATTGCGATGGTATTATTGCCTTTCTGAAACTTTAAAGAGACTGAGGAAGCTAATAATGTTTATTGTCGATCAAATATGTCGGTTTTTGGACATTCAGAGCAAAAAATGTCTTCCACTATACACCATTGTGTATACTGCGTCAAATCGAATGTGCTTACAAAGCTTGGAGCGTAGAATACATACTTTCGCTCTGTCTCCAGTCGCCTCCCTTTACTACACATACGTTTGTTGCATGTTCTTCTGTAGGAAACTTAAAATTATTGGTTTATATGATTCTAAGAGAAAATGATAGATAGAAGGTAATTTTCTGATCAGTGGTCAGAGACACTGTTTAGGCTAGCGTTGGATAAACAGTGCCCATCAGTTAGATCATAATGATGATAACTTTCTAATCAAACTGCTATAAATGAGACACACTGTGATGCTGCTCGCACAGTTTCAATAAATACATTTCATTGCCAAGAAAGCAGTTTCTAGCTGCGTTGCAGATATCGTTAGTTTACTTCAATTTAGGCTGATTTACCAAGTTTACAAGCGCACTGTTTGACGCAATTTATGTTAGCCTAGCATACCCTAAGTACTTCTGCGTAAGCCATACTCTGTTACCGAGTTGGACCGGTTTAATTCAAACGTATCCCACAGACTTCTGGATGTGTAAAATAGCTGCTACAAGCATCAATCTGGCTTTGATTTAACAAACTCCTGCAGTTTATTATGAAAAATTCCTGCTCAAATTATGTGCCCTACTTACGTTTCACACGGCAAATTGGTTATTTAATCTTTTCTTTTGCTTGGCATTATTGGAGCTTGATCATTGTATAATATATATTGCATATGTTTGAATTACAGGATGAAGCAAAAAACTTGGAAAATTTCAAAGAAAATTTTTAAACCGGAATTCCGGTTCCGGTATGGTTTTTGCCCTTTGCCGGAACCGCAACCGGAACACGATTTTCGACGGAACCGGAACCGGAATTCCGGTTACTCCCTGCATCTGGGAGATGGTGGCGTTTTTACCGGGGAAAGGAAAACTGTCAGAGGAGCCCATAATTTTTTCACGGGGCATGTTTGTTTTACTAAAGGGAACCGAAATTTTTTGAGAAAAAATGCCAGGGTCCGCGAAGTCCCCTTTTGGTATGCCCAGTTTAGTACTTCGTTCTTGGAACCTAGGTGTCATTCGAACTATATACTATTTAAACATAAAAAATATTACCTAGTCATCATTATGTTATGCTGCTCAAGGATGTTTCGCGTATTAGTCTGAAGAACGCCTACAACGCTGTATACAGGTTCATTTTCATATACAACGAAGGTAGAGTACCATAGGTTAAACAATGTGGCGTAATGCATATATTTGTCTATTCCATATATATAACTATAGGTAGATAATTACCTATGGTGTTATATAATGTATAACATAATTATTATAGGTAATTCTGGTAAGATCTCACTAGAAGTGAGTGCAGAAAAAAGTGGTTATGTTCCCGGGGAAGCGATACGAGTATTTGTTTCAATAACAAATGATGGTCCACGTACCGTTCGCTTGATCAGGTATAGTCTTTGCCAAATTGCGATTTGCTTTGCAAGGATGCCGGAGTTAAAAATGATCGAAAAAAGAAAAAAAACATCCATGATTTCGCGACCAATTAAAATCATGCCTCCAACGTCGTCTGAGAAATCACAACGGTTGCTCGGTCGTGATGTAACAATGGATCCAGTTACCTTAATGGTTCCTGCGGTTGTGCCAAACTTTGTTGTTCCAGAAGTTTTAGAAGGTAGGAGCTTTTTAAACGCGCTGAATAGTAGCTTGATGATTTTGATTGAACGATAGTATTTGGATTAGGGCACCTCTCGCTGAATAAATTGGTGACAGATATTAGACAATGTTACAGATAACATTATTCTGTGCTGTATATGCAGTCGCAGAAGTTACTTAATAAAAATTTATCAAGTTGTTAAGACCTGGATATACAGACTCATACATATACGCATTTGCAAACTGACAAATTAAAAATATTTTGTTTTGTGATTTGTGTTGAAAATTTCTCTCACATATTACAACGTCCAACGAATGAAATCTAAATTCATATGAATCTGTATTTCTATCCCAAGATGATTAATCCATATTACATTCTTCATACCAAAATTTGGGTTTTGAAAACCTTTTCATGAAAATGTAAAATGTACCAATTCATGTTGCACCCTGAGCGAAATATTTTCGAATATAAAACTTGTCCCTGTGAGTTTAATGGCTAAGCAAAGTAGCAAACTCCCTCTACTCGCTTGAAGCAGTTAAAATATATATTTGTTTTTGGTGCCGATAGGTAAAAAAAAGCTACGCGGTCAATGTTGGTATTCGTGGACTTTTTACTCGTGCAAAGTAGCAGTGGATTTCACAGCTCTGTGTTGCATCCTCAAGGAAATCGTGACCAATTGTAGCTAAAATGTGAGTTTTGACATGGGTTTTTAGACCCGGACTCAAATTTTCTTATGAGACTCAAGCTGGGTTCAGTAATAGTTTGTCCTAAATTTTGGTTTAAGCCACCACTTTGACAAAATTATCTGTCGAAGTAGCCTTTTAACCCAATAATTTTTCAGTTTATTTCATAATTTCTCCAATTTTTTTCTTGTAAATTTGCTGTTTTGCTCATAACGCTAAAATTTTCCGCTCGCCTTGGCACGCCGGGGCGTCTGGTCCCTGTATCAATTTAGAAGAAAACCCTCTTTCACCACTAATTTTCTCCAAGAACTAATTGCTTAGGTTATAATATACTGTCTTAGCATGAAATTATTATGGGTATCGAGCGAAAATTGAACATTTTAGCAGGGGACTATCGAACGATAAAGCAATTTTTTTTCGACCAGCGTTGATATATTATATTAAACAATTTTTTATTACATGAGTATTTGAGGTCGTTTTGTTTTCATTTACACGTGGCATGACGTTTAGCAGGCATTAAATACTGCTTGAATAACTACACCAGTATGCGCAAACAATGCATAATCGTTTTGAAAGGAGCATCTAACGAGTCGGTGGTCATTGCTAGCATGAATTATATATTTTATTTTACTATAAAAACAGTTCTTCATTGATCACAATTATTATTGTGGGAACGAGGAATTCCAATATTTCCTTATTCCATATTTTCGCCTTTACGATAAAGTTGGCGTTAAGCTCATAGCTCTTCCTGCTACGTTAGGCTTTTGAAACAGGTATAGTGTTCCTAATACACCGGCTCATGTAATAATGATTGTAATTTTAGTCAAATACACGGTACTGGTCGAGGTGTGTGGGAAGTCAAACTGTTATCTCACTGCTGATTTGCCCGTATTTATTGGATCAATTCCGTGCAGTGCAGCCTATGGGTCATCATCGGGTGTAATCAGCACGACGCTTCCTTCTTGTCCGCCTGCATACTGTGATTATGGTTAGTAATTACGCTGCATTCAACAGCCTACTACTTCCTAAAGTAATAATTATTATGTCAGCTCTGTTATCTACACAAATATATTTGCATTATTAAATGTATTTTTCTGATCTCTAATACTGGATTTTCCAAACCATCTCCAAAGTACTTGGTGGTCCCCAGATCCAGCTGGGGAAACCTA
Source organism: Trileptium ribeirensis (assembly GCA_030248225.1). NCBI lineage: Eukaryota > Metazoa > Nematoda > Enoplea > Enoplida > Thoracostomopsidae > Trileptium > Trileptium ribeirensis. The sequence continues at coordinate 6,940 of JASANE010001806.1, forward strand.
GGGGTGAGAAATTCGATTGCCTCAGGTTGATTTGGTCGGAATAATATGCGAAAATAGCATAAACAGATGATTCACAGCAAATAATGATTCACGGTAATAATGTAGATAATATAACGACACTTATCGACTGGCGGCAGTTTTTTAATCCCACAGGGAAAAGTTTAGCACAAAATATAAACATTGGATTACCTTTAAGATGTTGAAAACAATTTTTATGTTTAGGTGGTTAAAAACAATTTTTACGTTTCTACTTCAGTAGATAAATAACAATATAGAGGTTCAAGATTCTGGTAGTTTTGTATGTAGAATTAATCTAAGCCTAAGACAAATCGTGTGCTCACAACTAACTTTACATTTATGCCCAGGGTACTCATGTCAAGATTTTTGCATTCTGAGTTATAGGGGAAACTTTGAAATGATCTTTGGCTTTGAGACAATTATATTTATGTGTTCGCCAATGGCTAACGTTATTTTGTTAATATCGGCTGAATTTGGCCGTGGTGTTGTTATTGCGGTAGTAATGTAATAATTATTGCGTTTCATGTAAACTAAACTACATTTGAACCACCACCACAGAAAATGACATTCTCAACAAAGCATAATGTGTTCGGTCGTAGATGCTAATGATTTTGATTTTGCAGCCGTACATAGCCAAAGTACCACTCGCTTAATAAGGGTTGCAACATGCACTTTGTGTTTATTTTAGCGATTGAATGGAAATTCAGGTTTGCTGTAAAGGATTCAACGTTTTGCTTGTTTTCGATAAATGAAATAGCTAGCAAAGAGCATGAGAGAATATTGTAAAAAAGTTTGATTGACTAGTGATATCTCTGTCTGCCTATATAGACTGTTTCCCAGAGACAGAAAGTGCTGCTATGAAATTAAAATGCTAATCAACGGTACCAGAGTGAACACAAACACAAAAACATTTTGTCGTTATGTTATCCAAATAACACCAACAACAGTGCTCCCTTCATGGTTTAGTTTACTAGATAATTTTAACTAAAAATAGAAAACATGTTCTGCAAGTTTCGCCATGCATACCCAAAAGACCTGAAACCAGAACTTCGATTCCGCAAAAATTCGCCAAAACCACAAACCGGAAAGCTAATTGTGCCGGATCCGGAAATTAGGTTACTACCTGCTGTTTTATATATCTCAGGTTGTATAGGCCCTTGCCAAAACTAATTCGAAATAAAACAGAGTAAAGCATAGGTAAAACCAATAACTTACCTGCACATGCATAGAGCTTTTACCATAGTATAAAATTAAACCAAGATTATCAGTATATTTTCATTATTTATACTTATCTGGCCTGTCCACAGTGGGGGGTGGGGGGACCCTCCCCCACTTTCCAAATCCCCCATGTTCGTGAGCTTTTCCCCCATGTCCTTCCCCCCACTCGGCCGAAACCCCCCATGTTCAACTAATTCCAAATTTTTTTTTATGTCTGAAAATTTATGTTCTTTGTTTGCAAATTGTTTTTTAAGCATTAATTACCACTATTTATAATGCTAAAATATTGTTTTTTAGCTTGAAAGTACGTTCACAGTATTAAAAATGCATGACAGTATGGATATATTTTGTATTTTTAAGCAAAATTTATGCCCCCCACTTTGAAATTTCCCCCGAGAATGAACATGCCCCCCGAAGTTCCCCCCAATTTTCGGAGGGCTGGGGACAGGCCAGCTTATATCACCTTTTTCTTGTATTTCGAGTTTCTTCGGCTCGTTTTGAAAGCTATTTTTAACCATTCCTTCAACACAGTTAACCACCACCACATCATCTGCTACTGCATAGAATTTCTCTTACTCTACGAAATCAGCATAAGGAGAATCGCATATTTTCATTGGTTATAGAGATATGACTTTTTTCGTATAATGCGGGTCTCATGGGCACTTCTAAAAACGGTTTTGGACGCTAATCGTGGATCCAAGGGTAGTCCTATGCAAAAACTTTGTATACGTTTTAATAGAACGTTGCTTGCTGTTCTAAAAGAACCTCCCTGTCGATATATGACTTTTTTCGTATAATTCGGGCTTCATGGGCACTTCTAAAAACGCTTTTGGACGCTAATCGTGGATCCAAGGGTAGACCTATGCAAAAACTTTATATACGGTTTAATAGAATTTTGCTTTCTGTTCAAAAAGAACCCCTGTCGAGATACAACCAAAATGTTTTGTCGGACCTCATTTTGGCACGACATAAACCAGGAGTTGGCATTCGTGTTAACCCTGACTAAAAGGCACAAATCTATATTTTAAGCTTTCGTTTTGACTATCGCATGAGACCATTGAACGTTGCAAAGTTAAGTTATTTATGTCACAAGAAAAAATCCACAAATTGAACACTCAAAATTGAAATAACGTTCAGAGCTGGTTCAAATTAATATATCAGCTACAAGTGTACTATATAGTGCGACAAACCGAATTTTAACGCTGTGCGGCAAGGTATTCCAAAATCGAAGCAGAAAACCTTTGGGAAACTGACTGAGCTGGCTTATTGCGTGTAATTGCAAAAGATATGTTTTCGGTTTATTAACACGGAGATTTCGGTTGCTTTCACGGTGTTTTTGAAACTAGAATTTATATATTTGTAGCAAGCTGATGGCGCTTTGAGATTTTTGTTGCATTCCTGAAGTTCTGTTGAGAAACTAGAGTCCTTACATCAGACAGTATGTTGCATTATAGATTCGTCTGGTCATGACCACGAAACGACGGATCCACCAAGCTACGAAGAGAGCATATTTGGAAGTTTTATTGAAGCAGAATGTACTGACAGCAATTCATTTATTCCAAGATACGGTGTCTACGGTGTAGATTTTTGCCGTAATCGTTGATGCAATAATTATTATAAAAATGTGTTAGTATGAAATTCCGACTTAGACATTCCGTAGCAGCAATTTAAAAATTCCGTATACAGGTTTGCAATGGTAACCATATTTCATTTAGAATGTTGATGTAATCAAGCCACATATGCAGTTGCCGCACCTCTGATAAAATTGTAGTCTGTAATATAAGCTGACGTTAAGGATAATTTTTATTTATAACTGTGGCGATTGCGTGTACAGGTTTGCATTGGTAACATATTTCATTTAGAATTTTACTATAGTTACGCCACATATGTAATTGCAGCACCTCTGATGAAATCGTAGTCTTTAATATAAGCGGCCGTTAAGGATAATTTTTATTAATACTGGGGATTCCGTATAGAGGTTTGTAATGATAACATATTTCATTTAGAGGTTTGCTGTAACTACGCGACATGCAGCAGCTCTGATAAAATTGTAGTCTTTCATATAAGCGGCCGTTAAGGATAATTTTTATTAATATAACTGCGGTGATTGCCGTTATAGTAGAAGTTAACTCGACGGCTGCTAATAGCACTCCGACTGCCAAACTATACCTTAACTATGTTTTAGCAAGACTCATTATTTGCTGTTACATAAATGCACTTGAGGAACGTAACTTTGGCATTTCGGGGTGGCGTTAGTGCAGTATTATGATGATTAACCTGAGTTGAATTTTCTTATCACTTTATATTGGGAGTATTACTTGGAGCTTGGAGTAAACTCATAAATAATAATTCTCCAGTGTAGTTTAGGTAAATTGTATAATGATCAGGACCCGCCGAGCACCACTAATCTCTGCCAAATGGAATAAGAAAATGGCTAAATATCTACCGTAGAGCAATAATTCTGCTTTGGTATGGGGTCGAGTAACTGGTATATTTTTGCCTGCAGACAACTCTGTTGGGTCTTTTCTTTTAGCCCCCATGCCAAATTTGGTCAATTTTGAAGATACATCCATAAACTGTGCAGTTCGACTCATCTCGATGAGCTGGTTCAGCTAATACCTGCTCATTTCAGTCAGTTTTATGACAATTTTTTCGATTATTTAGTTCCCAATGGGCTTAGGATTTGGATTTCACATAAATGACAAGAACTGTAATCCGTGAACCGATTTAGCTGATTTTGAACCACCTCGTCAATGCGGCTTGAATGGTATATAAAATTACATATTTATTGAGAAATTTTTTCCCAAAATTTTGGTTTCCAAGGGAACATAGCGAACAAAAAAATCGAGAAAAATTTAAAGTGGCCGATATGAACATTTCCTGAACCAGCTCATCGAGCAGTCGAACTGTACCAAAAATTTCTCTCAGAATTCACCAAATTCGGCCTGAGGGGTGTTAACGGAAAAGACATCAACGGTTTTTTTTGTGTCATGCTTCTTCATTTTCACTAAATTATAAATTAGGTTGTAGAGCGGTTGTTTCTTGCGGTCGAATTAGACCAGCGTATGCGTTTTGCACAAGTAATGCAGCGTTTGGTAAAATATACATGCCTGCATAAGGATTATGATAGTTTAAACTCACGTGTCGCATCATATCTTAACATAAGTAAAAGTCTATAATTTTTGTAACTTTTCACCAAGAAACATGTTCATTGTAATGCGTAATCTTTTTATATTGTGCAGTTTATTTATTTAGTCGCGCATTCTTGTTATCTTGTCATATCTATATACTTGTTTAGCGAACAGTAAAAGCCAATATTTTTGATTAATACTCGTTGATTTTGTACAAAGTATACAGTGTTAAAACTTTTTAGCTATACCTGCTGACAATATTTGGGACTGTGTAGCACACAACTGCATCCTTTTTAACCGTAGTCACGGCACAGTTGTACCTACACTTTCCCCAGGTACGATGGCTGCTCGCTCGCAAAGCATGATAGTTATTACCGGCATAAATGGAAATATTTTGTTCGTTGAATCACCGTAATATTTTCAGTTTCGTCTTTGTATTCACGTTGCGTTCAGCTAGATCATTCTTTTAAAATTGTGACTTTACCCAAATTCTATGGAAAAATCTGAGACTGATACTTTTGACCAAGCGTACCTGTCGTAGCATGAATCTAAATCGGAACAATAACAGTGCCATGCAGCAAACTGACGCCCATCGAAAGCCACAACTACGAGCATACACGTACATGCTCATATGGGTACTGGTGTTAATCACCTGAGGGTGCGACCCCGTGATGCGCTGAGGACATGGGTGCATTTCACGTCTCCAAATGTCCCTGTCGCCCAACCAGAATGCTGAAAGCCCCTAGAGACCTGGCTACCCCCGTTCTCAGACCTCGGTTCATGTATGGGCGTTGACATTGGTTAGGAAGCGCAGTGGCGGCTTAGGCTAAAATCTGATGCAATGACATTCTGAGCATTATCGCAAATCGATTTGATAAAACTGTAAAGTTATAACGATAAGAGATATTTTATGCAATGTAAGTATTTTCAGCGAATCGGGTCTGTCATTACATTATAATCAGCAACAGCGAAATATAAATTTACAAACCATAATCAGTTCAACGAAGTGCTGTCGCTGATCGATCACAGCGTAGGTCTACCATAATTAATATACTTGTGGGCAAGTCGGAGAAGAACGTCATGGAGCAGGTCGGGTTATCAAGCAAAACGGTGGTCGACGCGTTTGTATCTTTCCGAGAAATATATATCGTTATCTTCAGGCCAATCCAATCCAGCTTGTTGGGCCGGAGGTGATTGTTGAGATGGACGAATGGTGCTTTAGCCACAATTCAAAGTACCACCGTGGGCGTGCTCCTCATACGCAAATATGAGTTTTCGGTATGGTCAACACGAGTCACGAACCTGTCGTTGGATTTATGGAAATCGTGGAACGCCATGATGCCGCTACCCTGGTGCCAATCATAGGCACCGTGGCTGACAATAATTTATTCGGACGAATAGTGGGCGTACCGTAGCATCGCACCGATGTGCCTGACCCACCGGACGGTAAATCACCGCTTCGTAGAACCCAATGGTGTTCACAGACAGTACATCGAATCCTACTGGAACAAGGACAAGCGTCGCCTCAAGGTCATGGCATTGATGCCTGCAGGAGTTTATGTGGTGGGATAGGTTTCAAAGAAATTGTCCAGGACCTACAGCTAGGGTGGATTGTCCATAAGATCCAAATTTTCTCCAGAACAAACAAAATAGAAAAATGGTGCATGATCCTGGGCAATTTTGTTCTCGTTCCTAGATGAAGTGATTGCCTTTACAAATTATTATTCTTTGGCGACGAGAGCACATTATGAATATAAAATTATTTCGAAAGTGAGAATAATGATCATTTCAGTAGTGTTACCAACTGTTCATATATTTGTGTCTACGAAACATGTGCGTTGTGAGCTAGAATATGTTTAAGGAAATTTCGTGGTGGACACATTTACAAGGGGGGGGGTAGATATTTACCCCGGAAAGATTTTCTTGGTTGAAAAATTTGCTTGCAAAACCGTTACATAGTGCTAATGGTGCAAAAATTCTATTTCTGTTTATATCATGTGGTAACGTCATTGCGTTGATGGATTTTAACGAAGAGTCGAACCTGACTGTGCACCCAGTAATGAGTTTGTACAGGCCCCAATGATTTTATTGCTTTAAAAGTCACGGCCCATGTCATCTTTAGGGCGGGCGTTACATCGTTTGAACAGGTTAGAGCAGGGGATTCGGGGGCGGCAGCTCCCCGACTTAGGCTTAGTATATCGCTCATATAGGGACCTTGGCTTAGGCTAAGACTTAGCCTTATATATCGAGAACGGCATAGCATGCATTTTATTTCTGCCCCTAAAAGTTACATTGGCCAAAATACACAATCAATCTAATATGTACGAATTGGAAACTTTCGATTTGGTGTCGAAAACATTTTAGATTATATATAACATTTGTCTAAGATATCTCATCGCAAAAATGAGATTATAATCTGGCATAACAATTAGAAATTAGACGTAACTGGTGTTAGCCACACCATTGACAAATGCTGTCGCACTGTTAATTTCAGTCAGCTAGCGGTGATGAAAAATTTTCAGAAAATATATGTACTATGTGCAGAGCTGAAAACGGGTCAGAATTATTGACCCTCGACCCATTTTCACATGTTGACCCGTGACCCGCAGCGTCAATAACCCGCACTGACCCGTTCAACGCAGCGTCCTGTGACTAGTTATCTCTTAACTATGGTCAAAGTTCATAGCTGCTCATTACTGCTAAAGCTATCGACATATAATAAGCACTCTAGTAACTTTTACTAACGAATAAAGATTTAAGTTTTACAAACAGATCAATATTATAAAGCAGGAACATATTTTACACAATATTTTGCGCTTTTACAGTTTAATAATTTCATCATTTTCGTTTCATTATATTTTTGATTTTCTATGCTCATTATCCAAAAAATTTTCTCTGCCAACTTTGATGCTTCGCTGGACCGTTTTATGAGTACTATATTCTACGCCTGCCTAGTAAAAATCTCAAATAAAAATAAGTGTTCGAAAATTACTCGGCAAGGTGACTTATTATAATTGCTTAGGGCTATTCATCGACTAAAGATAAATGCATGTAAAGTAGATACATGAATATACATAAAGGTACATTTACGATCAGAACAAAATATAAAGCAGAAACATATATGAGACGAGAAAGTTTAAATGTCCATATGCAGCTAGAAGTTTTTATAATGCTCCAGACAAACTGACAGTGCTTGGACCAGTTCTGGGTCCAAACATGACCGCTGCGGGCGGATGATATTAGCGGCATTGAAGCTGCCGAAATGACGTTCAGATTCAGAAGAGCGCGCCTGAATGACGAACAACTTCTTGCTGCGGCGGCTAGTCCTGCCAGAGAGTTTCGTTTTTGATACCATTAGTTCAACAAATCTAATTTGTGGACATCGGGGCTTGGTGTCGCCACGTACCGTTTGTACTCTTCGTTGAACCTCTCCTGTGTATCGGTCTGCCAATTACGGCTTAGCTCTTGATCCATCCACTTACCTGGTTCGCAGTAAAAGCTGGCGAATGGATCCGCTTCAATGCGCGATCTTTTGGCGCCACTAGTTAAATCTTCTTCGGCGGTACTAGGCACCTCATTTCTTCCAAAATAGTCAATTGCTAATAATTTCACAGCTTCTTCCGCCTGACTCCTACAACTGTCTCTGTCTGACGGTATTGGACATATAGCAAAACGGTGCAGGGTTGGATTCAGTAAAACAGCAGCCATGTGAAGACCCGTAATGCTCGTCCACCACTTAGCGTCTATTGCAGCTGTCAGGTTCGACTTCATGTGCGCAATAACATCCGTGTCTTGGGGGTCACGTTGACAACCATTCCTGACGGCATAGAATCCTGGTAACACATTTTGGAGTGAAGGGGAATCTGTAAATTCATGCTTATCAAAAATAATTGTGAGTGATGCGAGAAACTCAACAACTTGCTGTAGAACTTGCTGGTCAATGCGACTCAAGAAGTTTTCCCGCCTTCGCTCTCGGAGAATAGGCACCAAGGCGTCAACTGATCAATATAGAATTGAACATGACATGTAAGTTCCACCATGGACGAGTGACCCCGCCGTCTTTCAATGTGATTGGTAGCTGCGATTGTATGCCGCATGCCGATTATTAACGTAAGAAACCAAGGCATTTGCGTCCTCATCCAAGCGCCTCAGCTCCGGCGAGTGAACTAGACAGCGTTTCGTGAACGTATCTATCGCTGCATTGAGTCGTGTCCCCAACAGTCGATCCTGGTTCTCGAGTTTGTGGCTGTGACGACGTTAGCACCCATACCAGTGGTGACCGGAATGTCGTGTGGATCGCAACCGAGCCCGGTAAAACATCGATCGATGGCGTCCCGAATGTTGTCAGCAGTGTGACGGTCCGGAAAATACATTTGAATTGACCGTGATTTAGCTTCCAGGAATTCGCAGATTCTTCGATCCAGAACACAGTAAAATCCATGTAGCTGCGCTTATTCACGTTTTCGGTGGTTAGATCTGTAACATATGAGATGGCTTTATGGGGAAGGGCCTTTTTGACAACAGATCGAATGGTATACTGGGCATTTTCTACCTGCTCTAATATAGCATTTCGGATAGTAACACGGCCATAAAGGCAGTCGTCCACAGAAATATTACCATACACACTTCCCAGTCGAATCATTTCCTGAGCAAGTTGGCCTAGGCCTGGGTTGTCGAGAATATTAAATGCCGATCCTGTTTGACAGATGAATTTTACTTCTGCTGTCTTAACCTGTTTCATGTCAGTCGCAAGGATCTTTCGTTCCGGTTGCTTCTTAATGAAACCATGGATTCCAAGCTGCAGGCCAGAACATCCTTTAAGCTTGCATCCTTTCGCATGGTTGATCAAGTTTTTAGTGCCCACATTTTTCCATGTGCCGTTAACTATTTTCTTAAATTGTATGCAGCTTTGACATGTGCGGCAACAAGCCCATATTTCTATGTTTCTTCCATCGGCTCCGGATTCTTTAATTAATTTAAATGTTTCCCAGCAATCACATTTGCCCTTATCATTGTCAAACGAGCCGAGTTCGGATTTCAGTACACGATTCTTAAGGTCGATGGCTGAGTCCATGTTTATGAGATCAGAAAATAGATAAAGAATGCAAATATTTTAATGAGTTTACAATATTCATCGTAATGTGTTAGATATTGCTACATTAATTCCTGTAAAAGAAACAAAAACTCATTGCAGCGTTACAAAATCATGATACTGTCATTCAATATGCGCGACTCGCACTGACCCGCGCGCGGGTCAGGATTGTGACCAGCGGCCAAATCCTGATAAAGTGACCCGCATGACCCGTTTTCAGCTCTGACTGTGTGTGTCAGCTACACCGTGTTCCGGAGGGACTGCGTGACGCCGTCAGGTTTACATTAAATTTCAAACAACAGTGACACTTTAAAGTGAATAGCGTAATGAAGCGTGCAAGCGGAATCCTTTTTATGTTTGACGATCTATGAGGTATAGGCCATACCATATAACTGTACTATAATTCAAATCGTACGAACTATATAGCAGCTAAAAACATTTCTTTTGCAAACTTAGTGTGTCGAAAAATACATTAATTCTACGTGGCGTTCGGTACATGGTTGATGCCGCAGGTGTAGCAGCGTTTGTTGTATGGATGACACAGGCGCCAAATTGAAAGGGAAGTAAACCGAGAATTCGCCGAAGCTTATTCATCGAAGAATTTGGAAAACCCCTGATTAAACCCCGTCCAAGAACAACAAATTTCTAAGGGCTTTGCAACGGGGTGTGAAACGCCGCCATGAAGCGATGGGATTGGAAATGTCGGGCTGCGCCCCTAAGTAGCATAGAAATAACGCGCAAAAATCCTACGTATATATAAACTCTAAAACTCCCATGTACACATGCCCATCTTGCCTGCTTATACTGTAAGCTACAAACCAAGCTCTTGTCGATTGCTGCAACAAGATACAAACTATTAACTGTTTGCCTGTTAAAAATATATAGATTCTTAGTATTTCCAGGCAAAATTTCTCCAACATCAGGCTCCGTCAGAAATAAGCTCTGGTTCGCAGGGTCGATTTTTATAACGCACGAAAGACTGACACTTGTCAATTTTGAAAATTCAGTGATAATTTCGGTACCATTCGACTAAGATATAAAGCGGGTTGTTAAAATGTTCATTTCGGGCAAATTTGGGTTTTTATATGTCATACCTACCTTAAACTGCGTCCGACGAGACACAGCATGCACAATACCCAATCGGATGAAGTGGTGTGAAAACTTTACATAGACACATACACAGCGTAGCGCATGCGCAAAATTTTGCCGCATCGGATGCAATATGACCACCCTTAATCACCGTTAGTTTGTGATATTTGATCAGCTGCAAAATTGTGAATATAATTTTCGTGGAATTCATGGACGATGACAGGATACTAAGACGACCCTAGGAACAAACATCGCAAATTTTTGTCTGTCCCTAAAAATTCATACATATATTGGAGTATGTGGATTCGACAATTTTTTGTTCAAAAGAAAACATGACAATGTGTCTTTTGTAAGCCATTTTAACAATGTGCGTGTAGTGTGTTTGTATTGTGTCGTTAATCCATGAAGCTATCCTACTTATTTTTGGTCAATCGATTCAGCTCGACAGTTTGGTTCGAATGATATATAAAATTAAATTATATGTATACATTTATCGAAATTTTTAGGTACCGAGAGGACCATTTGAGAACCGAAAAAATTGTATCAAACCCGCTGAAATCGCTATTTTCTGAACCGTCTCGTCGACCTGAGTCGACTATTTTCCGACTGGGGATGTAACCAAAAACATCCCAATATTTCGCTAGTCTGTAGTTTGCGATGGTGTTAATTTTGTTATAATGACCAATTTCCTATTTTACTTACATTTATCATGTTGCAAGAAGGCTTCGATAAGACTGCAATGTTTATAAGCGTTTTTGTCATGGGGTGCAAAACCCCCAGCGACATAGCCTATCAAAAATGACCTGGTCCAGCAGGCGTTAACCTTAGCTATGTAATAAATTTGTCAATTAACCACTACCGATATAATCCAGAAAAGAATAGAATTTCTTTGGAACCGACGCCGCAAATTTAGGTTCAAAAGTAGTAGAAGGCACAACTGGTGGACCATAACTTTGCGGCAAAATAATTCAAACAATGGGCTATCCTTCTTTAGCATAAACCTGCGATTTTGGTACAAAAGCCGTATTTCCTCGATTTAGTGCACTAGAGATCCAACGGCAATTGGGAATAATTTTTAAATATATTAAATTTCTTATTCTTTTTCTACAATTAAAATTACATATAACGGTTCGCGTTTAAAGTATATTTTAATCCATGAGAGTATTAACGAATTTTCCCCATGCAATTGTAATAAAATCGACGTGACGCTGCTGCACTGCGCACTTCCCAGACGCAATGCCCATACGACCCCGGCTATCGTGACTTCAAGGGCGGACCTGACGGGTTTCAATTACTCGAATGTCTTTTCCCGCGCGAGTCAGGCCCAAGAAATGACGGAGCTTAGCAAGCCGCAGGAGCGCTTCACAGGATGTGTTCTGATCCTGCCGGATGGGTTGCGCACGTAGTCTACGAGGTACTACCTTTGAGGTCCCCAGGGAGGTCGGCTCCGTCACCTGCTCACAGGCCAAAGAGACCGTACCACTATTCCCTATCCACGTTCAAACCGGGAAGTGTAAAATTTCAACTATTTGAGCTTAAGCTTGATTGAAATTAGTTCCTATTTGATCGAACTACCTACTTTATTTAATTTAGCCAGTGGCCCCACTAGGGTCCGACAAATCCCTAGACGTTTAACGTCGGATCCGCGCGTGTATAAATCTCCTATGTCGGACGCTCAGCGTGACTTGTAAATCTTCTATATGTAAGTCGCACCAGTCGTACCTATACAACAACAATAATTAATAAACAAACCAATTGTAATCGGCGAGTCACGTTGAGGTTTGCTTCTTCGATGCGCGTGTCAAACCTGAACGTGGGTCGTCGATTTGGGGTGACGGATTTCAAACCCCTTCAACTCCTATCGTTACTACGGGTCAATAAAACACTTGCACAATACGGGTTTTCAGTGAGCTTTTATTGATGAGTTGCACAAAACTTATGGGTACACTGACAGATACATACTGTACGGGCAGATACAATAAGTGTTATGTCAATTTTATAGCACGCTAGTATACAATGAGCAGGGCTGCAATCGGGGAGGGTTGCGGAGTCATCGCCTTTTTCACTGAACTCGCACAGCTGAGTCAAAACACGGCATATGTTGTGAAGCCTTATCTCATGACGGCTGCGCTTACCTTACTCATGAAAAACAGTAGTGGGTCAAATTAAAATCGGTACTGGTGGATGCTGCGGTTAGTTTTCGACATAATGAAGGCGCCATCGAAATAACTATTTGCTTAGTGCTATGCTGGCTAACAGGAAGAGTACTCCGACACAACGATAGGTTCAGGTAAGCGAAAGGCGGAAACGAGGCGGGGCGTACGAGGATGAGCGTGCTACGGGCGTTTGCGAGACTACATCTTGCTCATTTAAATCACAAACTATGGTACATGATAATCGGTTATTTGTTTTTTTGCAGTTAGTAGCGACGAGGTTAACCTATGTCAACGTGATACAACAATGGATACAACAATACTTAATGATACCATGACAAGAGTATGAAGTATTTCTCGGTACGACTCCTGAATTCTATAATGTGACAGCGGTGCGGTACAAAGTATTCTTTCCTACTGGCATACATACATACGTGCTTAGAGTGACCTTATAAAATTTGTAATGGAACTTCTAAATAGGCTGATTAACTTTGATATTTATTTTCTATGCAATTACTCTGCAAACTTGAGGCCCTAATTATACTCGATCTTTGATCCAGGTCATTACGAAAACAGATACTTCGAATACACCAACTCAAGCGATAACAGCAGAGAAAAGGAACGATTAGGCGGACTTGCCTTTCGAACAGCTTACGGGGTCCCGGTAGACTGAGCTTGGGACTAGATTTCGTGCTTTCCCCAATACAAAATTTGGTTCCATCTACTATGCGGGTAGTACATTGGAGTATAATCAGAATAAGTAATATTCGTGACGGGGTCGCGTAGGCCTTCGGCATCGATCTAATGGTACAAAAATCTATATTATTTTGACTTAAAAAACGTTCCTAAACGACTAATATTTGATACTGAAATTTAGGGGTGAATTTGAGCAATTTCTGCTCGTCGAAGTGAGGCGACGAACGGAGGCCCCGGTTGTCAGGACAACCGTAGCAACTTTATGCTCCGTGGTTCACTCGGTTTGAGGCTTTAAATCGTTCAGTTCCTAGTTTCAGTTCCAAATTTTGGGCTATAATTCGGTTAAGACTGGGGAGGATCTTTGATTTCCAATAACTCTTTATTTTGCCAGCCTTTCTCTACTAAATTTTACGTGGCGGCTGGGCTTTGCCTTATGTGTCGGTTTCCTAGGACCGGGCCAATAGTCCTCACAAAAATCGGTTGGTCAATTTTATTTCTCTAAAACTCTACCACTGCTATCAAATTTACCAACCCTAACCCTGGTAAATTTGATAATTTCACTGCAGCGGCCGTATATCGGAGATTCAAGTCTCCGACGGCTTTCGTGCTGCTGAACTACTATATAGTCAGAGGGACACAAAAAGACGTGCAAATGCAAAACCAAATTACAAAGCTGTATGTAACGGTGAATAAGGCAGAGAATTCTGCGAAAGTTGTGTCGACCCTGGGCGGATTTTGCTCTGCCCGGGTCCATAATTTTCATAATGTTTTGAATGGGCCAGGGCTTTGCCGGGCTCAATGTCTCAAATGGAAGGCCTAACGGGCCTCTATTTGTACTGTAAAAACTGTTGAAATTCCTGGAGAAAAGCGTAACTTATAAACATTTCAAATTTTAGGTGGGGGCGGACCCCTATCGGGTCATCGGGTTTGGGATTCCTACATGACAAAGTTGAATTACATGATAATATCCGAAAGCAAACATGTTTACGAAGAGACTGCGGAAACTTCACCAAGATTCCTGGAGGGAATCCTGAAATATTTGAATTTCAACCATGGATCTATAATTTTGGCAGGGTCAGGGCACTTCCAGGCCATCGGGATTGTGATTCCGATCCGGCAATGCTAGGATTCCGACCGGTGTCCAATAGCAAACTTTCCTACGAAGAAAGAGCGAAAATTTCGGCCAAATTCCTGGAGTGGTTCTTAAAATATTGCACTTTTAGTCTCGCTTTGGCATTTCTGTGGGATTGGGCTCCTTCAGGGCCGTCGGGTTTGTGTTTTCGAGGCGAAATCAACGAATTTCAGAGTCCTATTTATTAGCGGACATTGCCACGAAGGGACCGCCAAAGTTCCAACAAAATTCCCGGAAAAGAATTTGAGTTACTCGAATTTTAGCGTTTTGCTAAGAGTGACCCTTTGAGGATCATCGGGTTTAAGTTTATGATTCGACATTTGAGCGTTTTGAACCTTGAATCCATAGCTCGGATCCTCCCAGAGATCCGGCTAGAGCTTTAACTTGATTGCTGGGGAAATTCTCGAGATATGTCAAAAATTTGCCTAGATGAGCTATCTCGTTCACGGGGCGTTAAAATAGAACGTCTATTCGTAATCCGGAGCAACTTTCAATTTCTGGGCAATATTTAGGACGCTATTGCTACATTGATAAAATTTTACCACGTTCATGACAGGGCTTGATCCGACAATATCCAATTCCAATTTTTGTCCCGACTAACAGAATTCCAAAATCGTTGGACGGTTTCACGTCCACAGAAAGCAATAAATCCAAGATAATAAAATCATCAGTGAAATGTCCAACGTGGTTACTATAGCATAACGGCTGGATAGTCTAACTAACACTTTCCAATCAAAACAGGGTTTATTTAACCTCGGTCAGCTAAAACTGAAATTTTCAATCTCATCTCGCCTCAAGGAATCATGCAAAAATACTCGGCGCGAGTGTCGCGCTTGTTTGTATCCTAACTCAACGACCGAGGGAGGTTCAATCTGGCTTC
This sequence comes from Trileptium ribeirensis, assembly GCA_030248225.1. NCBI lineage: Eukaryota > Metazoa > Nematoda > Enoplea > Enoplida > Thoracostomopsidae > Trileptium > Trileptium ribeirensis. The sequence goes on from JASANE010001806.1 coordinate 22,349, forward strand.
GGCTAATTAGTTAATTCACACGAGCGGCCAGTCATGTCTATGCGACTGCGGGGCACGCTAGGATCAGGTATATCTTGTAAATGGAAGCGTGGACAGGGTGGCTAAAACTTGGCACTGATACTCCTTAAAGTAATGTTCGATTCTACCGGCAAAACTCTCCTAACTCTAGCCTGATACTGACAGGACTCACTCCCCTCGTTCCACCTCCCTGTCCACACTTACGGTCCTTCGATTCCGATCGGGCGGCGTCCATCGCTTCTTCGTCCATCCGCAGGGTGCAAAACAATAAACTAAAGCCACCAAGTAAAACCAAAGAAGCTGACGAAACAATTGACGTTGAAGTGAAAGCGCCAGAGCGGTCTGCAGAACGACCTAACTCTGCGCTGCCGAAGACAGACTGAACGCTAAAGACTTTGTGCGTCTCTGATTTTATATGAAAATTTAAATTTTTGAAATTTCAAACTGAAAATCAGTTAAAGTGCTTATTCAGCACTTTTGGGGCGATCTGACCCCATTTTAAACTTTTAATTAAACATTATTATCGGGACGAATTCCGATCATTCTTGTAGAAATTTTATGTCCGAACTTGATGTAATCCAAATAATTTATTACTCTTTAACATTAATTTAATATAAAACTTTTGTAGTCTAGTGCACCATCTTCTAGAAACGTCTAAATTAAGTTCAGCTGTGGCGGCTTACATCAAAACTCCAGCTTTACTATAAAACACTGCATCAAGTCGACTCGGATAGGAACATCTATATACTATTCTTCAACATCCATACAAGCTCTATTTGAAGCTCAAATCAAAGCCATCTGTTGTATACCGTGGTGGTCGAAGCGGCTGTATTAAATTAAATTAATTATAAGGCTTGCCTCTTATACAAAACTTCCACTGATAAAGAGCTGCTAAATAAACTTTATATAAAAGGGGACAGCAGCTTTGTTTGTTAACTATATATAAACCTAGCTCTCTGCTCACAGAAACAAGTGAAGACCCACGCTGAGCATCCAAGTCCGGCTACTATTGCCCATATGCTTAACATTATGCTTTATATTAAAATAGCAGCTGGGCGGCCAACTTTATACAAAGTTTTAAATAACTAATTTATATAAACTACATATTCGCGAAGAAGCTTACACTTAAAATTGTTTACACAGCGAAACCAATACTTTATCCCGACAAATATCTATTAAACCCAATTTGATATCTACCTCTACTGTACCGACAGGAATTTCTTCTAAACATCTACTATTAATTTCATATTGAATTAATATCGAGCTGGTACACTTATTTACTCTAGTAAATACTAGCTCGACGGTCTACGAGCCTGTACAGAAAACATATA
>JASANE010001807.1:0-57977 GCA_030248225.1 Trileptium ribeirensis
TAGCCGGGGTCGTATGGGCATGGTGTTAGGAAGTTGCGCCATGCAGCTGCGTCACCGGTTATTACAAATACACTTGACATCAGAGTTATTTGCATTCAGAGCAGCCAAACCTACAAACCTTACTAGTACAGAGGAAGGGTTGAGCTAATTTAAGCAGTATTTCGTAAAAAACATCGTAGTATCAGCAGCTCCATTTGAGTTCATACGGTAACGTAGTACTTCTATTACAGTACGAAATGTCGTATCACCTTCGATACCAGTCAGAATGCTACATCTGTTATGCTGTTAGCAAATACAGACATGTATGTGCAGTGAATTATCAGAATATGACTGTGACTAAATCGATTTCATTGTCACTCGTGACAGTTCGAAAACCAATCAACATTCATGGATCCACACACGTTATCAATCGGATGAAAAACACATTCAATAGTAGCTGAGCAATTTGGATCGTTGAAGGATATTCACGCAGTGAGCGAACAAGCGTACAACCGCGCAGTATACACGGAAAAATTAATTAGCACAAACAAGAGTCCATTGTGATTTCTATAATTATTATGACACACTTCAAAACCACCGCACAAACGCGACGAGTACGACGCGATCCATTTCAAATTTACCACTTTCACGGGTATGGAGGGGGCATACCCCACTTTTATGAGAGTCTTTGTATCATGCACAAATATTATATCAACATCCAGCATTTTTCCATTCCCTATACCACCCGCAACTAGAAGAGGGTCGAATTTTATTTGTTCGAAAAATTTTATTTTCAAACGACCATGAAAGGTCCATAATACCAAAACCTGCAAAACTTGAGTCACGAACCGGAAAGGGGGTAAGGTCGAAATGATTGGTGTTGTGCTCGAAGCGTTTACATAGTTATTTCTAAGATTGACATACTCATATAAAGAAATCGTCATAAACTACTTCTGGTGCAACACTTTGAAACGAACTGGTTGTTGTCGAACAAACGTTACAGCGCTAATACCGCTAAGATTTTTTGCAATATCACAGATTATCCACTTTAAAACCGAAGGGGCGGGATAATAATTCCGACAAATTTTGTGGGAGTTGCATAGAAACCACGAATTTGAAAATTTGCGGGTCCTAGTAAATTGGATGTACTGAGTAACTGTCTGGGTACTGGCTATAATACACATTAATTAGCCAGGAACTTATAAATTTTTGACTACTAATAAATTGCAAGCAGCCAGTAATTTTGCAAGTGCAATCAAGACCCAGTAATTTTAATTTTTATAGGACAGTTTAATCTCCCACCTTCAGTTTTAAAGTGAAATATATGTTGGTGAAAATAATAAACGTGCGAGACCAATGCAACATTGGTCTCGTGTACGCACTCAGATATACAGGTTTCTGGAATTTGTGTTTAGAGACCAACTACTGTGGAGTAAAACAGAAAGCTGCCACGAGTCGCTAAAACCACGGACCAGTAGCTATAACACTTCCATGGTACGCTCAATGCTAATACTACTCGTTCAAGGCTTGGGTTACGAAAAAACAAAGAGTACGAGCGTGAAGTTACCGCTGTTGTTATCATATTATAGTACTGCGAACTCGCTCGAAAGGCAACAGCTACATATTTCTGGGGATGCCATTCGTACGATACAACCTCCAGCCTTGATGACCTTACTAACTAGTTCTAAGCGAGCGAAACGTTTAACTATTACAGATCGATCGTCAGACGGGAACCAACTCCTATAACTATTAACAGTTTCATAAGCATATTGTTTCTTTTCAGGCTCTACTTCGACAGTCATATATTTTGAGCAACATGGATATCCGTCGGAAAACCGGGCTTATGACTAATAGCTTGATTCATACCACCACTTTTCGTGAGAACAATAGTGTCATTCCTTGGTTTTCCGAGTTTATAATTCGCTTTTTCGAAGTTTTGTTTAATACAGAAGTTGTATTTAGTCGTCGTAATGTTTTCCTTTCCCGCGTGTGCCACGTGGCTTGACGCTATATGTTTTACCTGCGACACTTGTATTGGTCTTCTTAAGATCCCGTCTCTTTATTGAGACAGTGCCGGGCAAAATTTCTTGACTGTGCGAATTCTTGTGTTTTCGCTTTGAACGTGTTTGACGCGAGACAGCCGTCGCTTCGCAACCAGCTTTTTCACGATCACTATCTTCCTCTTTCACCTCATCTTTAATTTCCAAATCTATGTCGTTCGGCTGTTTTGTTTCAAAAGTCTTCTTCTTTCGGTTTTGCTAAAACATTAAAAATTATTTTTCTAACTCTTTCAATAATTGAATTCGGAGATGTAGAAGCGTCAGCTTCGGAATTGGAGAATTCTCACTAGGCAGCGCGTATGGATAAAAAAGTGGGCGTCTGTTTTTTTTCTCTGTAAACAAGACTTCGATATCTCAGAGTCGGCCGATTTTGACGAGTGAGGGCTCAAATGAAAGCTTATATACTCAGGATGTGCCTTTTGGGGGTTTTATCCTGGTGGGACCTACACCTGGTCCCCCAAAGGGGGGTACCCAGGGGGTAAATGGTCAAAATGACCCATTTTGGGGGTATTTTTGCTTATAACTCCGCGACCCTTTGTTCGATTTCAATGATTTTGGTATCAAAACACTTGCCTAGACGAGCTTTATCTTTAGGTATATCAGCCGCTTGGGTCGCGCCACCCTGTCGCCAGGTGGACCATGAAAAATGGTGAAATTTTGAAAATTTTTGCACAAATTTGACGTGGTGTAGCTATGTAACCATTTATCGGAATCGAATGACATTTGGCATGGTGATAGAGCTACTCATGCCCTATCAGATACGAGGCATCAGATTTGCTCTAGCTCTTCTAGGTCTTGAGTTATAAGCCGTCAAAGTTGGGTCCCACGCCCATTTGCCAATTTTTGAAATTTTTTTGCAAGTTCTATAACTCAAGAACGGCTGGGTCGATTTGGCTCAAATTTTCATAGTGACTGGTCATTTAGACCGCCTGCATACAGTATTAGACATATGCCAATGCTTCCTCCCGTTGCCGAGATTAGGGGGAATAACCCTCTTGGCGGTCAGAAATTGGGAAAATTTCGTTATTTGTTGTCCAGAAAAAATCGGGAACGCCAGATTAGATTTTTATCAAATGTTAGTGTAATGTGTAGGCTATTGACAACTAGACACTTGCGAAACCATAGTCATATATCTGCTATTATTGTGGAGATATGTGGGAATAAGAAATTACTAATGACATCATTTCTTGGCAAATAACCCATCTTTTGTAGATTCTGGTAGAGTAATTATGCTTCTATTATGTGCTTAATTTGACAACACGTATACAAAAATAGCAAGTTTGTTTCAGGATATTAGTTCTCAACATATAATTGATAAATTATTGGTGAGATTTGTTTGTATACATATATCATGTAAGTCCAGCGCATATATTATATGATGGTGTCGAAGGACAGGAAACGACGCAAACTGCTAAAACAGGCTGTGGGTAAACTTCGTTCACAGGAGACACCATGGACCAAGCAAAGACGACTAGGCGAAGATCGTACCCGAAAAAAAGTCGATTATGATACAGAGACCCCGAAGACTAAACGTAAACACATTGACCGAAATCGGTCATTTGTCGATAAAGTGTTGAGTGTAGAAACATCGGTTGATCGAGATATACGTGTGGATGCAGCAAAGGCGGTAACATAAGTAAGCATAAGCAAGTAACATCTTCGAATTCAAACAACTGGGCTTTGAACCAGTCCCTAGTATATGCGCTAAATGCGGATACCACTACGGTCGCCACAACCTAAGTCCTCACCTAATTTATATTACTTTCTTATCTCAAATATGGACGCGCTTGCACACCTATTAGTTATACATTAATAACAACTCCACACTCGTGCGCTCGCTACGTAATATCGGATACACCACGCTCCGTGGGAATTATTGGTAGTATGATGGACGTCAAAACATGAAATTTTAGTTATTGTGCGGGCACACACACTGCAAATACAGAAGTCTGTGCGTTCGTTTAAAATTTTTATGTTTCGCAACTCCTCGTTAAACTAGTGATGTCCCCATTTCAAGTACCTTGATGGCAAATTAGATTATGTCCCTTGCAAAATTACACTTTAGCTAGTCAAAACACAATCGAACCGACGTAACATGTTCCACATTTTGTCACCAGTTCTAGAAATTTTTTACGTTTACGATCCATTTCTCTCACTTGAAATAAACCTCCAGTTGTTCAAACAGAAGACCGCCAAAAACAAAGAAGATCTAAACGTACCTTTAATTTTTTACCATTCAAATTTTTTGCCGTCAAACATGATGTCGACGCTGAAACAAAAGAATTTAGTTACAATTAAAAATATGTATCTCTAGTTTTGCGCTCCAATACATAGAGCCAAAATATTAATTGCATCTGTATTTATTAAACTGGCTTTACTACAGAGGAGAGCACGTCCCCAGGTGTTTCGGCCTCCCTCAGGTGCCCCAGTTCAGCCCACCCAGACATGTTTCTGCGCGATAAAAACATGCCAGTATTTCATTATGAAACTCAAATCTCCCTACATTTTTGCCCTGCGGGAGAACAGTATTTCTCGCCCCAGTTCTACCTGGAAGGGTCACCAGTTCGGTATTCACCAGGTATTTTAAAGGCAGTTTGGAAATGCCCGAATGACCGCTATAATACTAGTAACGTAATAAATTACAAAAAGATAGCGGAGCAACAGGCCAATATTTGGTATCTTATTTATGTGTACATATGTTTCAACTAACTATTTAATCAATATATAATAAGTATCACGTTTCAGGCAAATTCACTATACAAAAAACTCGTTAGCTAAAAAATTAGTTAATTAGTAACATCAACCAATTTGCTGATTAATTCCTAATTAGCACCCATGATAAAATCATACAGCTTATAAAGCCACATATTCATAATCAGCGACATCGAAAACCCCCGAGCGCAAGAAATTCGCAATTTTTAAGTGATTTTAAAATTTGCATAAAATTTGCTAATTGACTAGTTAATTAATTAACTAATTAGCACATACAGCCATGTTTTAGAGTTTCAGAAATGTCATATTCGTGATCAGCGACATAGAAAACCCCCTGGGTGCAATTTATTAATGTTTGAGCACTTTGAAACAATTTTCAAAAAATTAGCTAATTAACCATAATTATTTACATAATTAACTAATTAGCATGTTTTTAACTTTCTCGAATAACAAATAAGCAAAAATTTACATTCACCACGGCGAGATGTCGTATATGCACCAAAATAACAGCTTTACACCAATTATTTTTTGAAAAATATAAAATTTTTGTTTGAAAACACTAAAAATGGGCCAACAAGCTTAACTAATTAACTAAAGCAAATTTTGACAAAATCAACATGTCTTGCACCTCTCCGACACAAGGCCTTTCAAACAAAAAAGTTTTTTTAATCAGCCCAGTAGTTATTGAGGAGTTCAACGGACGGACGGACAGATGGTGCCGAATTTTCCACCTCTGACGAAAACAAAAAAGCTTCGCTTCGCTCCGCTGAATTACAATAAAAATACAACTACAATACCAGTCGACCACCACAACAGCATCCAACTAAACCGAACGTAGTTTTCATATAGATTATAGATCACAAATCATTCGGAACAATATTAATGTCAACGTAAAAATATTTAATTTACAATGTTTGAAAAGCGCTGATTCCTCTCAGTGGGTAAGTACTGCGCTAATTTTAGTACAATCTAACTATACAAAAACGCTTCCAACTCACAGCTCTCGGATGGTAAAGCGTCACACACAAATGTCGAAATTGCGCACGCAATTTAAATGCCCACAATTTTTATAAAAAAATTATAAATTCTGCTACCACTACAAACCGCCATGCAGAACGCTAGTCAATAACTGATGAAACCCGCAAGAAGCTCAAATTTCGTAGCATCTTTTTCAATGATTGCAAACTGCAGCCAAAGTTTGATATCGCGTGAACACACTTTAAGTTTAAACAGAAAATCTAGTCGTCTCGTTCTTTCTTTTATACACCAACAGAGATAATAATTATTTTGGATACCTTCATCATCGCTCAAGGCTTCGCCTTTCACCTCCGTTTTCAGTGTAGTCTCATCCGGCTTATACGAATAGTTAATGCCTAGCGCTTTGAGCTTCACATTTTTCGTTGCCAGACGAGCGAGCATCTTCTTGTTTAAAAGTAGCTACAACGAATTGAGACATGTTACTGTTAATTATACAAAACGATTTAATTACATTATATCAATATAGTCCCCGCCAAAACAAGCTCAATCGAAAAGGATCAATATTGTAATCGATCGAAATTTCGTTTAATTACAATCCATCTTTTGATCGACTATTTTACAGTGAATTCTGCTCGTGACTGATCAATATAAAACTGCGACAAACAAATCTCGCTTAGCGTTTGCGTATATGGTAATATATACGTTATGTAATACACATGCCTTATATATTGGGTCATTTCACGAAACCATGTATATAATTTGGTCGGAGGGGCGGCTACATCGGCACTTTTTGGCCCATACCACCTGTCTTTTGGAAGGAAATTTAATTGCGCTGTGTAGTGTAGTAATATGCTGTCCGACGGTCATTATAAGGTATGGTGGACTACTGTGCCCCAACATAGCAGGAGCTAGGGGTCCACAAATCGGATGGGCCAAATGAAGCCAAAAACACATGTCCCACTGTAAACGTTCGCGGTATCGCCAGCACATGATACATATGTGTGTTTTTCATTTCAGTGTGACCGTTTAATATTTGCTAATTTTTCCGGAAAAACTTGGGGGTAAACAGAGACACTGAAGCTGACGCCAAGCTTCAGAATTTTTTTTCGTGACATGTAGCCCCCCCCCGACCTAGGTCAAATCTGACAACTGGTAAATAATGTCAAACTGCACTAGCGCCATTAATTCTATATAACGATAATCGTAATCGGGTCAAGTGTCAGTGAAAAAAAGAAAGTGAGATTATGTTTATGTGTTGCTTAGTTATTAGGCCGAAGGTCACAAAGTGGCAAAAATGAAGTATGCACAATGTAGCCCCCCACCCGACCTTACGAAAATGCAGTTTAAAAGACCAAATTTAGCATACAGTCTTACAATAGGCCGGATAGAAATATAGTAACTCCCCACTAGAATCAGGTCATGTATTAAAAATTTTTAATGAAAATGTAGCCCCCCCGACCAAATCCAAATCCAGAACCTCTAGAAGTAGTTAAGGTTTTACGCGTTATATGTTGTAGAAAGGTGTAGCTCCCCATCCAACTTAAGGTGTAGCCTCCCGACTTCAGGAGTAGCCCCCCCCCCGACTTAGGTGTAGCCCCCCCGATTTACACATATCGGGGTGTCAATTTTTACAAGACCTATGGATCTGCATGAAATTTTCTGTCGGACATCTCCCACTCATGGTTGGTTTGTGAGCATAAAATGGTATCTGTATGTGCTGTATCCGTTGTGCTAGAAAAATTTCTGCGACCGCTTGTCCTAAATTGATCATTTTTAACCTCAAAAGGTCTCTAGCGGCACCAATTATAAGCCACATGTCATCCAAATGGCTGGACCGCGCCCCTTTTTGTCCGGCCTGCATACAAACAGACCATAGTTCACGTGTCGCTGCGTCAACCTATAGAATAAAGACTTATTTCAGATTAAAATTTGAACCCCAGGGGTCTTTGCGACCCCTGTAACAGGTTTCAGGAAGTTCGTTTTGCATAGAGACGTCGATATTCGAAAAATTCAAGGTTTTTACGTCGGAAGGGTCTAAACACTGTACATTCGAAAACGTTTCATTTTGGCTTCAAAAAGTGGTGTTTAAAATTACACGGTTTCGTGAAATGACCCATTACTGATTACAGAAATCGTTGACAGAAGTTAAACAATTTTTTGTTAAAAGATAAGTAACCTAAAGCTTAAGACTTTCATCTATCTTCAGGCTTCTGTTGCTCTGAACATTCATCACCTAAGATAAGCTACCATGTGCCATCGCAACTCACATAATCTCAGCGTTACTATACACAATACAATGTATACCATGCGAATAGTCGATAGTCCAAACACGTCCATAAATTTAATCAGGATTCATCTGCTCCACGAAATGTGATAAACCACTAAGATTTATGCGAATTATTTATTTAGTTCGATTCATATGCGATTCAAATAGTATTTGATAGCAATCTACTGAAAGAGATCAACGGAACAATGTCTACCGTACAAGATATTACGGAAAACAACTCGTGTAATAGTGAAAAGATAACAATTTATTTTATACTTCGCTCTACTCGCTTCGACTACTATGCTTTACTCAACCATTACAATGTAGACAAACTGATGAAAATGGAAAAATGAGAAATGACAAGCGGCAAAGTGCAGCGCTACAACTGATGGTTTGCCTAGTTACGAGTACGCAATAAGATTCAGTGGGGTGAAAGTCAAACAACCAAACCTGCTTTTGCTCGTCCTTTGCTCGATTAGCACGCTCCGCATAAATACGAGGCCATCGTGATTTCGTAAATATCTGATATCGCTTTCCACGCGATAAATTTCCAAACGCTTTTTCATTTAGCTGAAAAATAGGGCGAACGCATCAACTTATGTCTGTGTGAAGTTAAAAAATCCGTTCAGACCCGATTCAACCAACAGTCCCGGTCAAATTTAAGTGCAACCGTAAACGATTGAAATCCATATCGATCGATATTTCGTTTGGCAGAAAACAGCCTAAATTTTATAAATCTAAAATATATCTATTTGCGCCAAAATCTAAAACGACCGAAATTTCAACCCATTATTCTGCATTTATTTCTGACCGTAACTGTACTTAGCGACGGATTTATTCTCGATTGTTATGCAAAGTGGCGCAAATAGACGGATGTTTCAAATTTATGAAAGATTCTGAATAAATGTATATAATTCATTATTAGTCAATAAAATTTTAGGAAGCACAAGCTTGCCATTCGTTTTCACAGAAGTTACTTACATGTGTACACCTGTAACACATAAGTATATAAAAATGCATAAATTCTGCGTAGAAAATTGCGTGCTTATGTTGATTAAATGGTGAATTTTTCTGTATTTTCCTTGATAATATTTACTGAAAAATAAACTTTTGTCCAGCTCAGCTTTCAAAAATAACGACAAATTTTGCAAAAAATATAGCTTAATTAATAGTATTTTGCTTCCTAAAATCATGTTAAGGTGCGGAATTCACATTATTAAGAAAATGTTTGACAGAATACTGTAGATATTTTCGATATTACGCTATTTCGATATGACGCTAAACCTGGAAGCTAATTTAAATTTGGAATATTGTTGGAAATCAATCTGCCTGTAATAAGCAAAATGATTTCCAAATAATTTACCGTGAAAAGGACGATTACTTAAGCTGTGAGCAAAACTGCGGTTTGAAAGGTATTTGGCGCTTACTCTACTAGGACGACATTTTGTCCCGAAATGATTTGTATATCCGAACTCTGAGTGTAGTAGAGATGCAATCCATTGAATATGATATTTAATTAAAATAATGGATAAATTTAATCTGTACGAAATAGAAAAAACTGTAACTGAAGAAAATGTGTACTGAAAGGTAAATTTATAACACGCAGTATTCGTATTCATTAAGGCTTAAATAGAAGTCTGAGATTTCACGTCAGTGTTTAAATAATTTTTACTGAGTATTGTTCTACACTTACTTACTAGATGAACCCATATTCGTCGCACTGTTTCATTCTCGCATGTGATATAATATAGCAAGTCGGAGTAACTTTCCAATATTCATATATATTTTAGGTATCAACAAGGTATTTATATCACATAATAATTTGTTTTAGGCTAATCTAAATCCTGCACTCTTAATGATAAACGCTCTTAAAACATTCCGTGAATAAGAATCACATTTTCGTAGCAAAACAACAACATCCAGAACTCCAGTTTTCATAAAATAATATGTATACATTACTTTTACAAAATATACTCCTGAAAAAATATAACAAGGAAGGAAGATGTGGCAAAATTCTAAAACATGACGTAAGATTTTTTCTAAAATATTATTCTATACTAAAGCATAGAAACCATCTTTTTTTCGTGTTTAGACACATAAGAAGCAAAGGTATACTCAGAGCCAAAAATGATCAGAGTTATTTCGAAGACTATATTATTTTTATTAAAAGTGTGCTCAAAAGTCCGGCCCAAGGCAGACATGTTCGTAATGCCTTCGCTAATACTATAATAATTATATACTGGATCCGATGTTAGAGTTGGCCGAAACGCATTTGAAATATATCATGGATGAAATTGTTTTGTTGTTTGAGGATCTCATATATTATGAGTGTTCAATGTTTGTTCGGTCCAAAGCTGACTACCACTTACCATAAAAAAATCAAAGTTTAACTGTAGTAGAGAAAAAATATAAAATATTATAACCGTTAATACCACATACTACTATTACTGTTTACCTCGTCGGCAGGAATGTACTTGCATTTTAGGATCTTGTCGAACATGAGGTAGTTGTCCATTGTTTCGGCCACAAGTTTGGCAACCGACGCCGCCCGAAATAAAACCATTGCATGGCCTTTGCTGCGAGCTGTTCTTTTGGACCGCATAACGCGCACCTAAAGTGACACAAAGTATTTATATTTCTGCTTCTTGATGCAACTATTGAAGGCATCTAGGATTTCCGCATAACTGTTGTGGAACTGAGCATCCATGACCTGCAACGAAACCGGTTTGACCATCTCAGCCTCCTCCACGAAAGTTTGACCCCTGAAATTTTACATTTCGACCAGCATATACGTTCAACGCCGAGGCAGTAACGCACCATTTAATGAATTTTAACACTTTAGTATTATTATTATGATTTAGATAAGCAACAAATTTAAAAATTCATTAAGACACGTATATAAAACCTCGAAATTATCCGGACCCCTACAAATAACCATATCCACCATCTGAATTTAGTGTTACACCTTTTCCCGAGAGCACTCAGTTGCCAAAATCTTCATAGAACCGTGATTCAGGTTGGATTGAGTATATGCAAGACTGGCTACAGAAGTGATCAAATTTTAGGTTAATCGAACGTTGTTGGTCCACGCGTATCACAACACATTTCCCCCATTACCACGGCCGTAGGCCGTATACAAAATGGTGTATGGTAAACACTGACAAAGTCCACGATGGAAACTGTTGGATGATAAACGCATTGTTCCAAATATTATTTTCTCAAATCAACCCGCATACAAAACTTAATACACAAAAATTATAAATACAGAAACAAATCAGACGGCAGAAATGCAACTGCCGTCAAAACGGACCCTATTTTTAATGAGATTCGACAAAAACAAAAATGGGAATAAGAAGTCGAAAAGGCTACCGCCCAGCTGTATTATAATAAAAAACTCGCTATATGTATGAAAGCGTCGAAGAGAAGCTTCAAGAATTAATGAAATTCAATGATTTTAACAAAGCCATATTTACACTATTCGTGGCACAGCTTTGTCTTGGAAAGGTCCCAATGGAAAATTATATGCTAGTTGTGAATTACTATTATGTGCTACCCGTGTTTTCACTTTGTTGGTTTAGTTAAGCGCTACACCGATAGTCCCGATAGTGGCGTCAATTCACTACAGTGCTTATCACGATTGAAGGCTGATCGGGTCGTTGCTGGCTCGCTAGTTGATCGCGCACAAATCAAATTCTACTCTGAAATTTTATAATTTACCCGTTATTGTCGTTGGTAAAGCTTGGTAAGTTGTGGCGAGTGCTGTAGTACGGTGCGCGAAAATAAACGAAACAAAATCATCAGGATTATTATTCTGCCGAATATAAGCAAACAGCGTCACAACGTATCTAGATTGAGACAAACAAATTTTTCGCTCACACGAAAAATGACTCTGCAGAAGATTATTTTTCACTGCACACATGACTACAGTTAGTTTGGCACACACATATATATATACAGCAAATCGCTTAATCACAGGACACATTCCGAACAGCTGTTAACTACAAAAGATCTGAATATGATAATAAAAAAATAATCGTCAATGTGCTAAGCCATAGTGTAAGCTAAGGCCCTTATACTGAGTTCGGTTCGGGGCGGCGGATGCAACTGGCTGTTCTATTTTCTAACAAGCGGATACACGAAGCCCAAAGGTAACATGAACCATCATAATTATAGTAGTTACTGCCAGAAACGTTGTTTACATAGCTGGACTAACCTTATCAACGTCGCCAAATTGCTTAAAATATTGATACATTTGCGACTCGTTAAAGCCGTTTGGCAAATGTGATACATGTACCGCACCGCGTGGCATTGCGATATAAGTCGCTAAGACAAACCTGAAAACACCAAAATTAAATAACTATACTAGTAACTCGTAAGCGTGGTTTCATTTATTTACAAAATTTGTTTATAATTTTTATTAGGCTTTTTCACGAAAGTACCATCCTACATCATCTTGAACTCTAAATCTGTCCAAAACCAATGACAAAGCAACAAGTATTTGCGCTGGTTTCTAGATAACCAAACCACATATTAGCCTACCGGAAAACCTATCTAGACAACTCTTCATGGCCTGTACGAAATACGTAACGAAACAACATGAAGAGCGAGTATGGAAATAGTATTCATTGACCGTAAACCCATTGAAAAGGCATTAAATATGCACTGTCGACACTAGATAACCAAATCATTGTATTCATCAACAAGAAATACCTATATATAGACCATTCTTGAGACATGGACGCAATAATACAACCAAATTAAAATGTACTAGATTTCGAAAATCGCCTTCATCGACTGGAATACCTTTGAAACCCTAACATAAGGTAAAGTATAGTCATGTTAGACTCTAAATAGCTGGGGTTATTTTAGGCCCTCCCAGATAGGGGTCAGTAAACGGAAAAATTTACTGACCCCTAAGGGGTCAGTAGCAAGGGGTCATTTCGGAAACTAGGGGTCATGCCCCTTAAGGGGTCAGTAATTTTATAAAAATTAATACATTTTTTCTTTCAGGTGTCCCAACATACCTCTGTGGCGCTGGTTTTTTTTCAGTTTTTGGCCATAAGATATAGTATACATGCATATTTTAGTTTTGGTGACCAAATAATTGATCGTTTAGCTACAATATGCGTGTATATGAGTTAGAAATTTGGGTCAATTTTTTTGAAAAAAACGTAAATTTTAATGGGTCGTTTTTGCGAACAAGTAGGGATCTGTGTCTGCGGGGGGAGCTCGCCGGGAGGGGGGCCGATCCTTGGGGTCGCCCCCTCTAAAATAACCCCAGAATAGCAAAGCCATCGTATCCAGCGTGCTTGATAACAGACACACATTGTAAGATCGGTCCCACAAAAGTCATGGTCAGCAAAACTGTAGATCTCGACAAGCTGATTAGGCATGGTGTCACGAGATATGGTCTGTGAGACTGGTACCCGTATGGTCAGATTTGGCAAAGAACCCTTAAAAACATGTTTTTGCCATTTTGACCGAGAAGATGGGGTCGGAGCTGTTCACGTTCAACTATAGAAGCCATCTTCGTATCGAATAAAACATTTAAGGAAATCGATTGTTCCGAAGATAAGTTATGAATGACAGAGACAAAAAGGAAATTGTCACGATTTCCCCACTGGCGCCCTCGGTGGCAACTCCGCTCGCTTCGTTGCAATTAACGGAATGAAATATCATTGTTGAACGATCTCAAAAACAAAGCAACGAAAAACAACACAATACTCACAACCATTATTGACCGCTACTCGCTCATTGTTCGCTAGCAACTTGTTTGGGGGAAAATCATATTTTATTTTGTAATTTTATAATTTGTTTTTGTTCACTCGCGCGTAAGACGATAGCCAATTGTGACGGTACTGTAAGTTACCCATTTCACAAAAACACTCAACATACCTTTCATATTACAATAAAAATACGCTAATTTGGGTCCTAACTGTTGGTTATCGGAACAAAGCTGATTTTTTGTACCCAAAAACGTCATTCAAATAAGAAACTTCAGTGCACCGAACATTCCACTTCATTCCCACAAATTTTTGAGGAATACAGAATTCAAAAGCAACAAACTCACATGGAACAAAAATTTGCAGTTAATGTCTCGGAACAATATTTCTTAACCAAAGACTCCAAAGGCAATTACCACGAAATTTGAAACAAATAATCAAAAATATTCCGGGTTCCATCAATGCGAACCAAACTATACCAAGATTTACAAAATTGACTTATAACACCAAGACGGTAAAACTGCCAACGTTCTACTCCTTTTATAGAAAATAAAAAAAACTTTTATATATATTGCGATGGCGGCCCATGTCAACTTTAGTGACCGGACGTTTTAACGTCAGAAAAAAGAACAGCTTAGAGCGGAGGTTCGGCGGACGGCAGCCTCCCGTCTTACGCTTAGCACAAGGCTCATATA
Source organism: Trileptium ribeirensis (assembly GCA_030248225.1). Classification (NCBI taxonomy): domain Eukaryota; kingdom Metazoa; phylum Nematoda; class Enoplea; order Enoplida; family Thoracostomopsidae; genus Trileptium; species Trileptium ribeirensis. The sequence goes on from JASANE010001807.1 coordinate 14,414, forward strand.
GGGACCTTAGCTTAGGCTTAATATATCGAGAACGGGATCGCATGCATTATACTTCAGCCTTTAAAGTTGACACGGGCCGCGGTGGTTATCCCTTGACTATAAGCGATGCCCAATTGAATACAAAATTACATGCTCCCAGATTACTATTAGTCATTAAAACATGTTTTCGCCAAAGACTATCAATTATTATTGTATTAGCTGACTAGAAGATATTTGACCACATCTGAACATATGTACGATGAGTTTTAGTTTAGATAGCACCCCGAGGCCCGAAATTCGTGGATTTTATAGATACAACTTTGGAGCCATTTGACTCTGAAGTCAAATCGGTTTAAAAATTCATTTGAGCCATTCTGTCAATTTTTTCTATTCACAGAAACCATATTCCGTTCGTAAAATACACAGTCGCCAAAATGAACAAAGTAATGTTGCAATAGCTGATGCTTCTTTGCCACCTGACTCCCAAATCAGAGATTAAGGTCCGTTCAAACCTTTAGTTCAAGATGTAACTCCAATTAGCTACAAAATAATAGATTGAAGTGCAAGGCCTCAAAACTTCCACTGATAAACAGCTAATGTGCGAATAAATTATGACCTAACCAACCAATTGTTTAGTTACCGATATAGAAACGCAAAGCTCCGTGGCGGAAAAAAATGCCGAATTTCATTCGGTTTTCCGCTAAACGAAAACTGACAAAATCTAATCCAAGCGGCAAAAATAATACCTTGTTTTCGATCAAAATTTCAGCATTTTTAGTCTGGAGAAATTATGTTCCCTAATGACTAGTCACCCACATCTTCGATAACTCCGTGTTCGCTAATATAATGCAAGCGATTCACAAGCAAACCCATCCTGTAGTTAAACTCTAGGTGATAGCGAACAAACAGATTTAATTCAAATGCGACAAGTTATCGCTCTAAAGATTTAATTCAAATGCGACAAATTATGGCTCTAAAAAATTTGGGTAATTTCACTTAAATTTCCAATACAAAATGGCTAGATTTCAACCACGAACAGTTTTACGCCGAATTTGAATTTGCCAAAAACCGTTCCGCAAAAATGTTCGAACAAAATAAGATGGATGGCGAGTCACACCGTTTAGGCGCATAAAGAGCAAATTTTGAACTAAATTGAACCTAAATGTATTAACATATGAATGCAGCATCTGAAGGAGCATGCCAAATTCATTCACTATGTATTCCAAAACATATTTAAATTTAATTAAAATAAATATATATCAATACTATGTATGCGAGAACACACCTGTGAAAAACAACTAGCTGTTACAGCTCTTTATATTATAAAAATCGACGCAAGTTAACAAACATTAACTATGCAGAAACATAGGTTTAACTGTACTACCCCTATAATGCTGAACCAATGTAACTAAAATTGAGATTCCAATGCTATCCACTCTATCCGAAAGACGGTTTCCGGCAAAATTCGCAAACTTATTTTGGCGCATAAGTCTTAACAATATTTCAGCAAAATTTACTCCAAATAACGAATTTAAATAATTACCGTTCAACAACAATCAAAATTAACAAGCGATAAACGCATCACTAACAAAAATTGTAGAAAAACAGCTCAAACTACATACTTTGTTGTAATAGTTTACAAACTAATGGTAATGGACTTGCGAGCGGTGCAGACAAACTAAAGATTACATAGATTAACTTTTTAACGATAAAAACTACTAAATTAGTAGGAAAATGTATTGTGATCAAGTCAATAAAGTTATCGTTCCCGTCCTATATATTTCTTTAGGCTTAGTATATCAAGAACGGCATGACATGCATTATGCTTCGACTCCTAAAGTTAACGTGGAAATTGAAATTCGGAACACCACAGTATGCTAACGCAAAATGAAAGTTAAATGTCATCGCATTTAGATGTATAATATTGTTGAGGTTGATGAACTCTGTGGGCTGCAAATCAACAATAACGCTTTTGTTGTATAATAAATGCGCTTTAGCTCACATCAAGCCAAGAATTATATTTTTCGGTGAATGACGAAAATAAGTAACAATATTTAGCCATTCACTAGGAGAATAAAGCTTGTTAGCGCAATTTGTATACATACCAATTATAATAATGCAGGATTAAGGTCTCATGCTAACTGAACCACCATATCAATTTGAGAACATCGGAAAGCCGTAACGGTAAACTGTATTATTAGGTCTAAATGCGCTCGCACCCCACCGCACATACATTTTAGAGATACACATACAACATAGAATTAATATTATATTTTTGGGATTAGTTCATTTTGAAATCGAGTGCTTCTCTGAAACCGAAGACTTGCTATGCGACGAACGTCGGCGGGCCAATTTCTCGGCGTGTTTTTCCTATAATATATAATCAAATAAATTTGACACGTTACAGCAATAAGTGCACAATAAAACGGACGCAACAACATTCACTTATAAACGAGCGTTCCAACGTTCGTTTGCGTTCTTTTATAAACGAACGCAAAAAATATGTTTCAAATATATACGACAAAAATTTAGTTTGCGTTCGTTTGTAAACGAACGTCCTAACGTTCGTTCGCGTTCGTCTTTATGCACTTATTTTTGTCCGTGACTGTACATAATAATAAATTGTTTAGTGCTACACCACTGGATTCACTACTTTGCATCATGTGCATTAAAATACGAGCGAGAAGTGGCTGCAGCTTTTCCAAGTGAACTTAAGAAGCTTACCCGAACGGGCTCATGCTAAATTTCTAGCAATTATTCTTTCACGTATTGACTCACCTGAATTCCCAAATTGTTCATTGGGGTGGGTGCCTGGCTCTACGTAGGTACAGATGGATCTTGCCTGAGCTTCGATGTAACTTAAAGAAAATCTGAAGTTTGGGAGTGCGAGATGTTTGGGAGATATTTAAGTTGGGTATTTGGCCATAGGATACTTGTATTGAGTGGCTTTGGTCCCAGATTATTAGATGTTTGGTGGTACGCATCCTCTCCCCTGCCATCTGCGCCTATGACAGTGTGCACCATTATTGAGTTATTTAAATAAAAATAAATGTGTACTGCGTAGTAATGGCGACAGAAAGGCTTCAAATGTAAATAACGAAATCTGCTGATATTTTTCTAACTTACCGATCAGAAATAGTTTCTAAAAAACGATAATTTTTTCCCAAATTAAATTTTTTATTCTTAATTACGTGTCATTCCTTAATATGTGTTGCAATAACACCATTCCAAATTTGATGACACACGGTTCGAAATTCTGCTAAGGTTGTACCCTGCGTTTCAGGAGGAAATTTTCACAGTACTAATAATTATGTGCTGAATCATCAGAATATCCAACTTTGCAAAATAAACCTGTCTGAGAATGGACTATGTGAGAGTGATAGGACAGATGGAAATCCAGTACACTCCATTTTTGACTCAGTCGAGTAATTGAGACTATATTAAGACTACACTATATTATAGTGTACAATCACGGACAATGTGAACGCGCGGACGGACGCAATTTCGCCTGGACGCGAACGGACGTAATTCCGGTAGTCTGCGTCATCTATTGCGCATTGGCTTTTGTCCATACCATTTTGTGATCAGGACACAGTAGATCTAGCTAGTTTCTGACTGACAGGAATAAGAAAATTGTAAAGTATGCCCTGAAAAGCGGCCATTTCTGAAATTGCCAGCATGTATCGTTTACTGACGATAGTCTTGCCTAAACACAATTTTTTCGACTCCCATACTCCTTTCATTCTATCTATATATTCTAAATTTTACATTTTAACTTAAATCCGACAAAATTTCGCTTCAAACTTTTTGTATTTAAGTACAGCTGCCAGTATATTTTTCGGTTGACTATAAACTGTGCTGTAATAGAAATTTAAGCAAAACAACAAATTAGGATGAATAGTGGAACCAGGTATTTGTATTTCATAAAATTCAAACTCAGGTCTTTACGAAATTCGCATAGCACAACAAAAGAATGATTATAAGCGTGATCGACAAGTTTAAGCAGCTTACGACTCCAAACCACTGGTGAACAACTCGCAAAAGATTTCAAATATTTATCACGGAATCTCTAACCAAATTCACATAACGAAAAATTAGAACTTATACGAGTGCTGTTACATTTTTTATAAAACCATTACAGTTTGCGTTATTGTACGTAAAAATTTCTGTAAAAATATGAAATGCTCGCTTACAACTTGCAACAACTAAAGCTATAACCATTGTATGTGTAGCTGCTATTAAATTAATGACATTTATTACGTAAAGCAGTTTCTATTACCAATAATGTATGCAAATGACTTTTTAGCCGAGCGAAAATTTACAGGGGATGTACTTTTACAGATTTATTAATCTGTTCGGTGCAAAAAATCTTCCACATATAGTGCTTACATCAACAGCGTAGCTTAGCAACAATCAAAGCCGGCTTAGCAAAATAAACATACGCAAACGAAAGCAGCAAAACCGAAACATTAAAAAGGCAATTACGCATAGCTCACCTTCAGCCGTTGTTGAATCAACTTTTGGTAAGCAGCCGCTTCAACACGATTCTTGGCGGCACGGCGTTTCTTCAACGCCAGGCGTCGTCGCTTCCGCTGGAGCACTATCGGTGTGATGAGACGCTGAATTTTTGGTGCTTTGGATTTTGGACCCTTGCCTGAAGTGCTCAAGGCACAGTTCATGAGAGAAGAAACTGAGGCCAGTTAATAAAGCAACTGCCTTTCAGAATCGAAAAAATTACTATCTGACGAAGATAACCAAATGTTCAATTAAAAATTCATGACAGAACATTAGATCGCGTATTTGGAGAACAAAATATTTTATAGCAGGGTCATTTCACAAAACCATGTACGTTTTAAACAACATTTTTGAAGCCAAAATGAAACGTTTTCGTATATGTACAGTGTCTAGACCCTTCCGACATAAAAACCCTTAATTTTTCGAATATCGATGTCTCTATGCAAAACGAGCTACCAGAAACCTGCTACAGGGGCCGCAAAGGGTACCCCTGGGGTAAATTTTAATCCGAAATAAGTCATTATTCTGTAGAGTAACGAAGTGACACGTGAACCAGGGTCTGTTTGTATGCAAGTCGGATCAAAAGGGTCACGGTCAAACCATTTGCAGGACTTGCCACCTAAAATTGGTGCAGCTAGGGCACTTTTATGGTTAAAAATCGACCAATTTAGAACAAGCCTGTCGTTTTTCTAGGGCAACGGAGACAGCACATACAGATACTATTTTATGCTCACAAACCAACCATGAGCGGGGGATGTCCGACAAAAAATTTCAAGCAGATCCTTAGGCCTTGTAAAAATTAGAACCCCGATTTGTGTTAGTCGGGGGGCTACACCTGAGGTCGGTGGGGCTACACCTTTCTACAAAATACACTGCATGAAAGTTTAGATACTTCTAAAGATTCTAGATATGATTTAACACGCTGCTGGTGTAAAACAAACACAACTGATCTATGATTAGCATACGTTTAGGTGATGATACCAAGGACAATGCGCGCAATAGATGTGCGGGCAGGTAGAAGGCTTCTCTAGCTGCCTGTTAACCGCACGGCCCCATATCATGGTGCAACGATGATAAACTTATATACTAATATGGTTCTTGCGACCATCGGTTTCGTTTACTATAGATGCGGTCGGGGGGGCTACATTTTCATTACAATTGTTTAATACATGGGTCGATTCTAGTGGGGCGTTACTATGTTTCTAACCGGCCTATTGTAAGACTGTATGCTGAATTTGGCTTTTTTTAAATTTAATTTTCGGCAGGTCAGGGGGCTACATTTTGCATACCCCATTTTTGGCACTTTATGACCTTCGACCTCATAATCAAACAACACATGGACAGTCGCTGATATTCTTTTTTTCAATAACACCTGTATTGATTACGATTACCGTTATATAGCATTTTTGGCGTTAGTGCACTTTGACGTTAATTACCAGCGTACACAAGCTGCCAGATTTGACCTTGGTCAGGGGGGGCTACATGTCACGAAAAATTTTTTCGGAAGCTTGACGTCAGCTTCAGTGTCGATGCTTACTCCCAAGTTTTTCCGGAAAAATTATCAAATACCAAAGGATCACAGTGAAATGAAAAACAAACATATGTATCACGTGCTAGCGATACGGCGAACGTTTATGTGAGACATGTGTTTTTGGCTACATTTGGACAACCCGAGTTGAGGGCCTCTGGCTCCTGCTATGTTAGGGGTACAGAGGTCCACCATACCACATTATGACCGTCGGACATGCTATTACTATATTTCACAGCGACATTCAATTTCCCTCCAAAAGACTGGTGCTATGGGCCAAAATGTCCCGATATAGCCCCCCCGACTAATGACATGGTTTCGTGAAATGAACCAGCATTTTTTTGGTTTTGCACAATAATCTATCGACATACGTCGTCTGCTTCATTGTTTAACACCAATTTATCTGAAATCTGATTCAGTGTGCAGCCGAGTAAAACTAGGCAAGTGCGGCTATGGCTACGTTTGAATTCTAAAGAAGTGGTGCATACTGCTAGACAAAATGATAATACTTTATTTTCGACACAAATACGACAAAACTACGAAACACTAGTGGTCATCCAAAGTTTAACGATTGCTCCGGGAAAACCTTCCGACAAAGTTACACAGCTTAAGCGCCAAATAATAACAGTATTACTAACTACCAATCTCTAAAAATGTTTTCTAGAATAAGCTTAAGGCGTGTTCACAAGCTCAAACTTTTTGCTCAAATTTTGACGGTAATTTTTAACGAAAAATTTCGATATTTCAAAATTTGAGCTCAAACTTTTTCAAGTAATGAGTCTTGTCGATGATTGGCTACAAGAATATCCTTGAAAAGTTTGAACAGTGTTCACCAACTTACGATGAGCGTGCTGACAAGAATAATTGGCCTGATCCCAAATTTCAGGCATTTTAATAGCTGGAATATTTGACGTTAACACAAAATATCAAACAACTTTAGCTAGGAGCTAGTTTCTTATTTAAACAAAATTTCCTTGGGGGAATGACAGTTTTTAGCTGAACATTAACTATACATACTAAAGTGACCGCCTAAAGGGATGTTGTTTTATCGTTAGGAAAAGCAACAGCTTAGCGTGAGGGTCTTGTTGTCGCGGTCCATGAATAAACATAGATAATACTTACACTTATATAAGGACTGACGCTTAGGCAAATTCTATGGCTTAGCGTATTCTAAAAGCAACAGCTTAGCGTGAGGGTCTTGTGGTCGCGGTCCATGAATAAACATAGATAATACTTACACTTATATAAGGACTGACGCTTAGGCAAATTCTATGGCTTAGTCGTAGTATACATTCAGGAATGGTATGGCTGGCTCTTCCGTATTGTTTGGGCAATAAAGTATGTTTCGTCGCAGGTCGAATGTAGTTTTCTGTATTTTCATACCATCGTAAGGGAATAGGTACATAAAAAATTTCGGAACTCGAAATTGGCAAAATCGGCAACTTATTATGAAAATCGTTTTTGTGACAGCCTTCGGCTGTGACACCAGTTTCGATATTATCATGCTGAGCTGTTGTATCAACACAATGCACAAATTTGCTGTAGAGGAAATGATAGCTTTCAAAATTCAACCGCTGAAGTATGCTCAGCAGCGTAAAGTGGTGTAGGGTTTTCTTCTAGCGCAATCATGCAAAATGGGAATATTTGCTGGAATGAAACAAAACTGATCACAAAACTGTCAGATTTACCACGTTAAGACAATTCAGTTTATTCAATTTAGACGTTTAGACAATTCCGGCATTTATTATTAAACTTAATGCATGTTTGATTGCTCCGCCAAAATATCTTTATATAGGACAAGATTAAGACAACACGTGATCTCGTGGTAATTTTTAATGTAGAAAGATATCTGTTGTAAACCGAATGAAAAAACAATGAATTTGGGAGTGATTCGGTGGTGATGTACTGGTTCTGCCGATAGTTATTTACTTTGACTTAAATTAATTTTTTGTTTATTTACATTTTCTGTGTCTTAGTAGATCATCGCAATTTTATGACAAGGCGCAATTCAAACTTGAAACGTGTCTAAAACAGTGAAAAATGCTCAATATCTCTCAAAATTGCTTTTCATTCCTGCAATAAAACTGCTGTAACTGTTGCTTCATACAAGTCTTAGTCTCTAACAATAATACCAATCTGGCGCTTTCGCTTTCAGTCAACATGACTTGTTATAAATTCCCGACATAAAAGTTTTTGTTGCATCTAATAATTTTGTTAAAGTTAACATTTCCAGCATGGCGTTACATCTAATAGTTCCTAGTTTTACGTTTACAGCTAGTACCACTGTTTTACTTCGATACAAGAATCTCCAGGCCTGATAGTTTGAGCATTTCTTGGCATAAACACGACATTGGATAGCATGCTAGCAGATAGAACTGGTCTGTTTCCTTCACGTATAAAAGTGAACATGTTTCCAATAGATTATTATTACTAACTGTTTTTATCTTGTCGTCCATAAATGAAAAAATGCACTTTATAGTATATAATTATCAAATACAATTGTCAAATAATGCAGTATTACCTTTGCCGTTTTGTATAGCCTTTAAGCCGCTGAAACTTCTTTTTCTTCTTTTACGGTTTTGGTTTAGCCTATAACATTATAATCTCGAATAGCAATAAAAAGCAAAACAAAACAAAATTATACATATATAAATATATATAATTTCTGATGGCAACTAGCAAACGTTCAACATCTTCAATCCCATCCTCAAGCACCGCATCACCGACTGAAAACGAATCTCATTCGGCGAATTCGATCGGAAACTCGCCAAATAATGCCATTGACACAGTTAGCCACAACAACCATAATAGCGTGCCGTCGGCTGCACAAGCTGAGTCTGTTGCTCACAATCAACGAACCCCTTCGACTACAGCCAGCTATGGTGTTAACCGAAAGGCGTCGAGCATAACTCAACCAACAGCCACAACACTCATTGCCAAACGAAAACATAGCGATATTGATCAAGTTTGTGATCATACGTTTAAAGTAAGACACGGCTGCATTTAAAATTATGTTGTTTTCTAGTGCTTGTCAGGCTCTGCAGAAATATTCGTAGCAATTTTCACAGAGTTATCTGTCAGGGATATTGCAGAATCTATTCAAGCGTATTAATGTACCTTTTTGGTCATTCGCCGTTTTTAGATCATGCGCGTTTTGCTGATCATGCCATGCGCTTTTTTCTGTATAAGACAGTCCGATACAATATTTAAATTTTTTGCACATATCGTCACAAGATTGTCTCAAAAATATTTCTTCATCCCACTTATTGAATCTGTTGGATTTTGGTGTGCATTCTGCAAAAAGTAACTGGAATTAGTTTTAATAATATTGGAAACAAAAAGATACTGAGTATATCTTAATGCTCTATGTTTTAGTGATCTAATAACCATATATCGTGTATCTTACTTTAACAACATTTTAATTTAGTAGTAACTTTTTTAATGTTTTCACATCTTTTTGATGTGCAGCGACAGTATTAATGGCTTTATAATGTAATTTTAGCAGTTTTGTGACACTTAGCAAAATATTTCTTTAAACCGTTTGATATTTTTAAAATTTTGCTCTAAATACTTATATATCTATCTTATTTGGATGCCTATCTTAATCTTATTCAGATTGGAATATATTACAGTAACAAACTCAGAAAATTGTTACGTAACAGATTATAGATTTGTTAAATTCTGCTTAACGCATCGCAGATGTTTTCGGGTTACGAGCCTACCAAATCAATTCCTAGGGGTATAATGAAAAGCAAGCCATAACATTTTCGGTTTTCTCTATATTAATCCTAAGGTTAGCCTAAACTTAGGTGGTTTAAATAGCTCATGTGCTGATCCAAGGGGAAAAACTTCCGTCCACAAGCTCTGCGCCATAAGCAGTTCCTTTATATAATGACGGATAGATTAGGCCCCTCACTATTACTCTAGCTCAAAATGATGTCTATGTTTGCAGTAGATACGGTCGTGCAGGCTGGTGCAATATTTGGGTTGAGTTGCAGTTTATGAAAACATAATACATAATATATATATATATATATATCTATTTTTAGATAATGCTTATCGGCGATACATGTACCGGCAAAACGTGCATTCTACTCCGGTTCAAAGAAAATATATTTCTCAGTAGTACATTTATCTCAACTGTTGGGATCGACTATAGGGTAAGTGAATGGGGCCATTTTTCGGAAAATTTACCCATTCCAAGTTTTTTGACCTTGATCAAGATTTTTGGCATAGATTGAAAGTTAGCATAATGAGATTTGAGGTGAATTCAGGCAGGTAAAACAACAACTCTGAGAACTTATGTTGGGCTAGAAAAAATTGAAAATATATTTATCAGGGTTTTCTCAGTTTAAAACTGGCGACAATGTGGTGCTGTAAAAGCTATATATTCTCTAAGGATTAGAGTAACACTAAAGTAAGGGCATAAAGTACCGAAAACACAATTCATTAGTCCTATCTTAGTCCATTGGTCATTACTTAAACATTATTTACCGATAATTGGAATTATGGCATTAGATTAAACAGTTACGCAAAAATGGAATGCCCATATTGTTTAAAAATATTTTTTCAATACATTTAGCTATTATCCGTCGAAGTTTTATGTTGGGCTTGCACATGCCACTACCTTAAATATTCGAACCACTTTTGGTAACGATCCAGTAGCTTGTGCAAAGAGCTGCAACCAACCAATTTGGGTTCCATTGATCAAAGAAAAAATTTATTCAACGTGAATAACCTACATGCTGACGTTCCGAGATCTCGAAGGGGGTAGCCGGGTCTTGCGGGATGGGGAACTCCTCCAGCGGGGTGCTGAAAAGCGTAGACGAGCTCCTCCGACGACCCTGTGTACGTTTGCCAATTTTTTTCTAATATTTTCTGTGCGCCTCCGGAGGGACCCTCAGGGAGAGATCAGAGCTCCGGGCGAGGTTCGAGACCTCAGGAGCCATGGTCCTTAAAACCGAGGGCCGGAACACCTGTTTCGGCATGTATGATAAATAACAAGAACAAGACAAGTTTCCTAAAGGAAGAATATGCCTCTTAGCTGCACTCTAATGCTTTTGCGTGTTCGATGATTTCAGCGTTTCGGATTTTACACCCTGATTTTCTGTCGGGGCATGGAGGACATAAAATACTGAGTCCCCAGTTTTGTTTTGTTTCGGGGCAGCTTGAACCTCCAGTTTGGAGGCATCGATTGGATTGATTATAGCTTCCCAAACGCCCCCTCAAATCTTTTGGTGTCAGTGTATTTCAACCCCTTGCTGAAATAAGGTAGTATGTGCCGAAAACCCCCGTATCATCACACATGCAGTAACGCTAGAGTAGAGGAAGATGCCATACTATTCCCTTTTTATGCACTTTTGGTTATAAGAAATGAACATTGATACCTGCTTCAATGCAAGCTTAGGATAAATGATATATGCTCTATTAGGGGTAGAAACGGATTGTGGTAATTTTAAATGGGTAACTAGTTTTTTCACGTTTAGATATTGGTTTCATTCTGCATTTCTGCTGGCGGGATGCCAAGTAATCAGATCTCGTGAACTGTATTTTGATATTGAAATCCATGTATAATTATGTACTCTCGTGGAAAATATAGTTATGCTTTGCTTTCCGCCTTCCGATGTTAATTTTTGTTTTAATGTGCCGTATGAATTTTTCATCTTTATAATTTCATATTTTCTACCGAACGGACTATGATAGGTCCAGCTTTTGCACCAACTGTGTAACCGACGATGCCATCATTTTCCTTCAGTCTGAAGTCTTTGAATCAAATCTGGATGCATTCTTGAAAAAATTAGACAAATCCCTTCATATTTTCAGAATAAAGTTGTCAACGTTTGCGGAAAATCTGTGAAGTTACAGGTAAGAGTGATATAATTGCAAATTTACTTATGATGTTTTTAATCAATCAACATAGATATTAGATATTATATCAAATTTTGACTGTGAGCCATTGTCACTGCTGCTAAGACGGCTTTAGCTGCCGGCTGCATTTGCGTAAAAACTTCTAAGTTATTAGGAGGACACAAAGTACGACGAAGCGCGGAACCACGTTGTTGATATTATGGAACAGCAAACCTTTAACCCTTTCCTGCATATAGTCACACACTTGTAACAACGTACAGGTGACTGCGATGCATCCGTTCAGTCTACAATTTTGTGTACAGCATGCATCTTCACGTGCGTTACTATTCGCACGATTTGTGGTGTTCATTAAGGAACCGAGCAATAGCCCCTAAATAACGTAGCAGCTAACGCACAAGACTCGTACAAGCGATCCAGCTTCAGTCCGCCGGTGTGGCAAATGTTTGTTCTACATGATACGAAATAGACATTAATTGATGCGGTAAAGGGTTAGTTAATCCATTGCAGTAAAAAACTGACCTATCAACAATGGTGCCTTGAGATGCTGGCTGTTTTAAGGGTCTAATGCAATTCAGTGACCACAACTAAAGGTGACAGAGTGCCATAGCCTATTGGAGTCTTATGGTAACAAATTTGCTGTTTTGCAAGGATTGTTCAATATATTTTCGCTGACTGGTGTTATGCTTAAACGCTTTAATTCTCCGTAGCTAAGCATTTTCAATGGGCTGAAATTCAGGGCTGGTGACTCCTTATATAAGATCAGGTTTAAGCCTTAACTCAATACAAAAGATTATGCTTACGTAAGTTTCGATATATTTCTGTAAATGCGGTTTTGGACTATGATCGAACCAACGTTTATCAGGCAGTCTTCTATTTTATACTCCAAACAAAAGTTTTTGAAACAACTTTTTAGTATTTTGCTTTAAAAACTCTCGCTTATCAGCACCCCCAAAAACTTAATCTGAAACATCTCTGACTCAGTTTGGCAAGTAAATTTAATCGTCTTTGGTCCTTGCTAGATGCTTGCAAATAGTATTTACAATTTGGTTATTGCCCATTGGTTCATACTCACAAATTATTCTACATACTGTTCTTTTACATACGCTAAAATAAAATTATGTTTTACGCTAACCCAATTTCACTTCAAAAGACATTGTTGCACTATCGTGCCTTGTTTGAGTACAACTTTTATTTTAATTCTAACTTAGTGTAATTTAAAACAAACCTGTTGTTACCCTATCCTCAGACATGCCTAACAGCGGTTCAGGGACTACCACTTCCCCGAGGTATCGGACCCACCCCAGCGGGCCTGGTGTACCTTCTATGGATATCACCCTACCCGCCTCCACTTAGGCTCCGCACCCACCCTCACCCCCCCCCCCAGCGCACTGCTCGCGCGGCGAGAATTTTTTGCGAGAGTAGGGGACAATTGACAAAACTGAGCGTGCGACGGGAAAGGGGAGACGTCGTCATCGTCAACTTTTTATCACCAGCACCCCGATGTCCTCTACCACCCTCAGACGACCTCCCCCTCGCCGACGCTTTTACCCCTCCCTGAGACATTCGAGCTTAACATGTATGACCTATGTTCCTGATGTCGGTACACCTATGCAGTTAACAATTAATTACTAAGAAGCCATAGCTTCACAAGACTTATCGATTTACTAGATAAATCAATCAAATTTCACAAATTCCGCTGTATGCTAATTTTAATTTCATTTTAGATTTGGGACACTGCAGGTCAAGAACGGTTTCGATCAGTTACACATTCCTATTATCGAGATGCCGACGGTAAAGTTTATTCTTTTACTTGCATTGTCAAAATCAGGACTTGCTGTCGCATTCAAACGTTATAGCCGATTATTTTCAGTGCTTATATTGACGATTTTCAATGTTTTCCTAAATGATTTTTAGTCTTTACCTAGATGACTTTCAGTCTTCACGTAGATGATTTTCAATCTTCACTTAGATGACCTTCACCTTTTGCTTATATTACCTTCAGTCTTTGCCTTGATGTTTTCAGTCTTTACCTAGATAATTTTCAGCCTTTGCCTTGACGATTTTCAGTCATTAGTTAAACAGTTTTCATCTTTTACCTAGATGGTTTTCAGTCTTTACCTAGATGATTTTCAGTGTTTACCTAGATGATTTACATACAGTCTTTACTTAGATGACTTTCAGTATTTACTTATGCGATTTTAAGCTTTTGCCTTGATCACCAATTAGATGAGTCATTACTTAGCTTATGATCAGCCTTTACCAAGATGACTTTCGGCCTTAACCTAGATTATTTTCAGTCTTTACCTATATGATTAGTATCAGTATTTAGTCAGACCACTCTCAGCTATTACCTAGATGATTTTCAGTTTTTCCCCTACAAGATTTTCAATCTTTACTCAGAATATTTTGTGCCATTACCTGGATAAATTACAGCATTTTCCTAGGTAATTTTAATGAAAGGTTAATTCCCAGCTGCAGATGGGCCGTTTGTACAATAAATTGGGAAAATATGTGATTTTTTATTAAATACGTAGCGTTGTAGACACGAAGGATAACCGATGATAGCGTTTTGTAGCACATATATCGCCCCATGTTGTGCCTTCTACTATATCGTTCAAGCTAAAGATACAACTAATTTCCAGTCATCTCTAAATCATATCTTTTGGAGTTTACTGTTGGCTGTCTCATTAAACTACTAGACTTTAGGATAACCCTTTCATTTTTATTTTTACCTTTTCGGTTTATAACTGTAACATTAATTAAACTCATTTTGCTTTCTCCAGATGGAATATACGGTTTCGATTATATGTAATAATTATTTTAGGCATCCTTCTGCTGTTTGACGTGACAAACGAAGTTAGCTTCCAACATACCAGAGTAAGTCGGTCAGTACATAGATGACTAAAACTGACCTTTCAATCTATTAAATCCTGTGGCGCAGATGTCTTCTGAAATTTTGGGGGATGCGGAAATTTGGCTTTGGCCACAGGGTACGTATATATACTGAAGGGTTTTGGTCCTAGATTGCCAGATGTTTGGGGGCCACATCCCCCAGCCCCCGTGAGATCTGTGCTTCTGTGACGCGGGATACGGTGGCTCAATTGGCTGATATGTTAGTAGACACCTCGTGAAGTTTATATTTACGAGCGTTGATCAATCCATTCATTTCTTGATCGTTTTCATAATTATTAATCTTTATTCTGTTCATTCTCAGGCATTATGAGCTTTATCTGACATCGTTGCACTAGATGAGGAATGCAACTGAGATCAATGTAACAGTTAAAATATGACGTTGTTATCTGCGATCTGCGGCCGACTTCGTTTATTGCCAGTGCGTGCCATATTACCCTATGTTTGGGTCCAAATATTAGCTTCGAAGTTATCGCAATAGTGGTGGGACCAAAGCTGTCGCTATAAATAAGGGAATGATATGATTAATATTATATACGATAATTGCTAATATAAATATTTTTAGTATAACGACATATATTATTTCTATTAGTATTGTTATTACTTTATTATTTTTTAATTAATTTTGTTGCAATTTGTTAAGACTGCTGTTCGGCTTCCCGTGAATACCTCTGATACACTGTCACTTGGAATTCCGTGCCTTGCTCTGCTGAACGGAGCCTCAATTTCAAGCTAAAGATTTTTCGGAAACACCTAAGGATTTTTCATGTTTTCTTTCTAGTAGAAAATTCAAAATTAGATTAGAAAATATTCAATGTTTTTGAAAATGCAGTTTACAATATAGTAATTGTGCAAATGTTGTGTATAAAGCATTTTTTAATTTACAAATTTATAGAGAAATTTCTTGTATCCCAATGTTGGGACTTAAGATGTCATACCTCTTAAAACATTCAGCTCAAAATTTCAGCCTAAAATTTTATTAAATTTTGATCAAAAATTGAAAGAATTTGTTGCGTTTAGACAAATTTAGAAGTGATAACTCTGTTCAAAGAATTGTAAATTTCACATTAAAGAAAAATTCCTTGCTAAAAGTTAAAACAGCAAAATTCGCATCAGTTGCATAAAAATACAGTCGAATTTTCATCAAAATTTGATCAAATTTAAAGCAAAAGTTTGGATTAAAGTGATTGAACTTTTTGTGAGTTTGTCATTGTTAACAATTTATTAGTATACAACGACCTCGCATCATGACGAGGTCTATAAATACAGCAACGTTCTCTTCAAAGGAAGCACTTTATCGTTTTCTTTGGCAAAACCTTTGGACTATGGGTTAAAGTTAGTTAAAGTTAAAGTTAGTTAAATTAAAATAAGTGGCTACAGCCCAGCCAGCGGAATATTTAGAGGATTATTTTGCAGCGGAAACACTGGTATTGTCTATAAACAGTGGAATACGTCTTTCAGGAATGAAGTACTATTTAGTAATAGGACAACTGATGCAAAAGAATCTATAAATACCTTATATTGCATTTATCCTTGCTCAAAAGTGAGTTATCGGATATTTTGTAAGGTAAGCAGTATCAGAAGTTAGATGTGTCATACGGTACAGTTAATTTGTTTGAACATGTACAACTGTGTGTTATTGCTTAAAATGAACTGTGTCTTTTATTCTCACCTTCTGCAGAGTGGATCGTCGTACATTGTTATGCACATTCTACTATTTTGTATAACTGATTTTACGTTTCTGTCAATTAAAAAGCTGATTCTAACTTTAATTATTGTCCATGATAATTGCAGAATTGGCTCATGGAAATCAATGAATACGCACCGAGAGATATTATTGTTTTACTCGTTGGTAACAAATGTGATTTGATAGCTCGTCGCAAGGTTAAACCGCAGGATGTTAGCAAACTTTCTGAGGTATGTCCACTCTTATTTTTGGACTTCAGTTCTCAAATATATAGCATGTACCAAAACGTAACAAAACGACGTCGAAAATTTGGCGTTGAGAATTTCAGTAAAAGCCAAATTTAAGCTAACACGACAGGTTTGTCTGTACAATTTCGGATTTCAACTCTAATTAAATGATTATATGTAAACGCGCAGTCAGATTACATGCCGTTGATGTCCACATCGATAGCCCTAGTGCGCATTGTGAAATGTTATATTAATTGGGTGTGTCGTGTGACGTTTGTTTATACGTTCGTTGTTATTCTCTCGATTTATGAAGTTCTTTACTGCATCAATGTTTTACGTACAATGCAAATCATAAAGTCACGTTTAATTCCTTGCACCGGGGTATCTTTGAACAAATTGCCAGATATGCTAATTCAGACATGATAGGGTTGCAATTATTTATGGCCGTTAGTAATTATGGGACCTATATGCCGGTGCATTACATCATCGACTAAGAAAAAATAGAAATATTATTACAACTACGTATATTAAAGTTTCCTTATTTTTAGTGACTTAGTCTCCAAATTTTAACTTGTTTAATATCAAACGTTATTCTTGGTTTTTGAACTTAAAATATTTACAATCATTGATTTGAACTGCTGAACCACTTGCTCAATTAGTTCTGGACATAGTTCCCACCAACTTGGAATATTACTTCATCTAACCTGATGTACAAATGTTTC
This sequence comes from Trileptium ribeirensis, assembly GCA_030248225.1. NCBI lineage: Eukaryota > Metazoa > Nematoda > Enoplea > Enoplida > Thoracostomopsidae > Trileptium > Trileptium ribeirensis. The sequence goes on from JASANE010001807.1 coordinate 31,850, forward strand.
TTCTTACGCGGCTGCTCGGGAGTTGTTTTTCGGCCGTTTCTTTCTTTGTTTGACGCCTAAAACAACCTGCCAAAAATTTCAATTCATTGGCTTAAATATGATATAATCTAAATTCTTGCATATAATTGAAACTTAACAATTCCTGTCGAATATGGCCAATTGTTTCACAACAACATATCACCTGAGTGAAGTATTAGGTTGTGACTTCGACTATTAAACCTCAGCTGATATTTTCGAATGCCACTCTTAAGGTTTAAATTATTGTTTGGCTATTGAGACACCGTCTCGTGTGTGCTTGCATAACAGCAACAAAGAATTCGTGCCCAAAAATACGTTTGTCAGACTGGAGAATTTAACTGCTACAGTCAGATACAAATATTTATCGAATGTAACAATATGGTACTCCGAACTGCCCGCATGACAGTAAGAGAACACGCACGTGACAAGAATTTTAACACGAGCTATTTCTCAGAGCTCTAATTTCTTTTTTTTAGGAATTCGACGTTTCCTATATTGAAACCAGCGCTAAAACAGGCGACCATGTTGACCTTGCTTTTCAAACCATTGCCAGGTATCTAGATCTATATTTATATTTGCACGATATTCAAAGCCTTGCCATCGAGCATTAGTTTTTAAAACATTTCGCATACAAATAGAATTGCAGGTACTATTTCCACGCCCGAACCATGCCTATACGGAACCTATACCAAAATATCTTCTTGATTACAATTTTTACCATGTATGGGAATCTAGCTATAATTTGGAATCAAAAATTCCGATTCTCTTATAATCCTGCTTTTATTAATATAGAGATTGATCCAAACTCTGACTCCCTGTTCACACGGGCCTGTAATCCCTTGCTGTTGGATTTTACATAGATTCACATAAATATTTCTATTACGTTTTTGCTGCTAACCTTGATTTTTGTAAAAAACGTTTATTCCGTCTACTGGTATACCTATCTCATAAAACGTATCGGTATGCACTTATTGTCATCACACTTAGTGGATGTTGCTGAACGTCTCTATTGTCCCTCGTTAGTTCCACGTTTTATAAAAGAAATGTCCTACTTCGACGACAATACAGATGCTTGGACTTTTGCCTGTGAATATTATGAAATTTTTTTTATTAAAAATTTTGAGGTAAATGATAAATCATAAAATGTCTCATAATTCAATTTATGTAGCTGTTACTTTTTGTGGATAACCTGGTTCTTTGATTTATGACAGCTTTGGGAAGATGAGTGTGTTTTTATGATTTGCACATGTAGGACGCTTCAACTTTGGGTTTTTTGTATCTAGTTTCAGTGAGCTAACCGGGACCAATTTTTAAGAAAACCAGAACTTCTTTGCGCAAATGCGCATGCAAAACTCATATCCTTTTAGTTCATGTCCAGCAACGGATCTACGAATTTCTGACGGAAGGCACGGTGTCCTGATGATGTTTGATGATAGAGGAATGGTCCCGACTGCTCCCTGTCGTAGCCTTATTTGCGGTGTGTATTGTAGCATTGTGTACGATTTGACAAGGGCCTCGTTGATGAAAGAGCGAGAACCTTCCTCCCTTCCCCTCTGAATTCGCCCTTCGCATAGCTTTGTGTATAACTTTATTATAGGGAGCTTACGGCGCGGAAGTCTAACCCACGGCTATCGGAAGGCCGGATTGCTGTGATAAACGAAGACATGGAGCTTCAAAAAAGTCAGAATCTCAGCACTACCTGTTGTAGCAGATAGTCGAGTATATACGTGTTTATTAGCAATAAATTATTTGGTATTAAATAAACAGCCTCTTCTTCTGTAACTAAAAAATTTAAAAATATTTATATGCTTGTAATGAATCAAATAGCTACATATTCCATAATTCTCACAAAATGGGCCCTGAAATGAAACATATTTTATCTCAAAAGGATTCAACCGTGTATTATCTGCAGCCACTCTTTACAAGCAACAGATATATTTAATAAGTCTGTAGCCAGTCTGTTTTGACTTTGTGCTTTTTTGGGTCTTTTTCTTTAGCCCCATGAGGCCGAAAATGATCTTTTTGAAAATCAATTTTGAAGATTTAGAGACGATTTTGGTACCTTTCAACTTAGCGAGACGAGCTGGTTCTGAAAATACCCATTTATGAATGGCAATTTTTTCTATTTTTTTGGGTCTTTACTTTTAGTACCCAAACTTTTGGAAAAAATTCTCGATAAGTGCATAGTTTTATAAGTGACTAAAACCGCATTGACCAGCTGCATGGGGCTAAATCAGCACAATCGGTTTGTGGGTTAACGACTTGGGCTAAGACTTAGGCTTAGGATTTTAATAAATGATAATAACACCTTAACCCGCGAACTGATTTGACTCCAAAGTCTTCCTTCCCCGCCGACTTCGCGGTGCCCTTACCCACCACTATGGTTTCGCTAGATAATGGATAAGGACAGTAGGAATCTCGTTAATTCGTTCATGAGCCTCACTAATCAGCTATCTACTAACTATCAGTGGACCATTGGGAACCCAAAAAAATTGTCATAAAAGTGGCTAAAATGGATATTTTCTGCTACAGCTTGTCGAACCGAGTCGAATGGTACTATAGTTATAGCTGTATCTTTAAAATTGAAAAATTTCGAGCCGGGGCGCTATAGGAAAGACTACCGCGTTTTAAGCATAAGTGCTTTCAATCTTCTCCAAACCTTTAAATATTTGGCTTTCACCTGCATATTAACTGTCTAACATCTCTCAATAACAATCGCGCAATTGTAGCTAATCGCTAAAGGTATTTTATTTTTAAAAGAATTAAGCTCTTTTGAGTTCTGTTTATGGATACCTGGAGAAGTATACGAGATGCGCGTAATGGTTGAAGACAAAATGTCAAATTTTCTCATCCCACCAGCGTTAACATAGCGCGGAAAACATAACAAGTTAGGTGCAAAAATTCACAAATTTTAAGAGCAAAATTCCTAAAATTTTGACGAAAAATTGCGGAGAGATGATAATTTTCGGTTACTCCTCGGCCTACCAATTCCCGCCACGCATTTCTGCTGCCTACACCATAAGCCGACAGACCCTGGGCATCTACACGATAGATAGAACAGAGCTATGGACATATCACAAAAATAACCACATTAAATAACAATCAACATTAAATAATGGGATGGAACTAGTGTAATAATAGGACGCAGCTGCATGGCGCAACTTCCTAACACCATATGCCCATACGACCCCGGCTATCAACGTCAAGGGTGGACAATGAATTTCAGAATTTTAACCCTATTCTTGGTCAGAAACAAGAAGCTAAGGAGCTTAGCAGGCCACAGGCGCGCTTCACGGGGTGTGCTCGGACCCCGCCCGATTGGTTGCGCACGTGTCTAGTTTCTGGCATGACTATTGAGGTCACCCAGAGAGGCTAGAGCACCTGCTCTCAGGTCATGATGCTTAGCCGTCGTTCCCTATCCTAGTCTCATCCGAAGTTGTTTAATTCAATTTATTTGCGTGTAAATTAGAACGAGTTTCGAAAAGTGCCTTAGGAAATTGAAGCCCAATTTATCTTGAGTGAGGTTGGACCTCTGGATCTTTTACTTGAACGCTGTAGCCTGCATGGCCCCCACAGGGTTCCGACGAGCCCTGAGAGTTTAATGTCGGATGTTCTACGGCGTGGCCTGTTTTGTTTAACGGGTTTAAGCTTGGAAACAATAATTTAACCATGAAATTTATGCTCGTTGTGGAGCGCAACGTGCTAAAAAGGTTCCTAGGAAACTTTTCAGTTCAACTGTTTGACAATTTTAAGTTTCGATGACATTTCTTATGACCTCCTCGGGCTTCGGTAACCAAACAATATTGTTAGAAGGCCGTGCTCGTCAGTGCTTAGGACATTTCTGTCCGCAAGCCATGGCGGGCCGGGCCGACTTGCCTAGCGGACGAATTTCTGGTACTCCTAGCGCCTCGGTATTGATTAACACGGTACTCGGTGATGTCTGTGCAAAGTTTATTCAATGATTTAATAGTTATGTTTGGCGACGCGTGTCCTCGGTCGGTTAGCGATGCGGGCTGTTATCCTAATCGTGTTGGGAACGCTCACAATGACTCGCTGCGGTCGCATGGGTTCAGTAAACGATGGGGGATGGGGTGTCGAGACGGGACGACGGGGCAGAGCATGCAGACACCCGCGTGTTCGCGGACCAGGGGCAGCTGTCCTTGCTCACGTTCAATTTTCGCGACTCTCCTTAGCTATGGAACGTGAAAAGCAAGGGCCCTAGAGTACTCCGAAGAATGCTCCTTTACGGTGCACAACTCTAAATCATGACTCGGTGCGTGCGGGGAGCGACGAGTGACAAGGTGAACGGAGAAAAGTGCGACAGGGCTTGGCCAGCCAAGTCCTATGCTAGCAACACAAAATCATAGTTCAGTTGATACTCGATACGAAGCTGGCTATAGGGCGCTCCTGTGTGTCACTAACCGTTTGTCCTACAGGCTGTGCACGTCTGAGCGTTTTGGAGTTTCGCGGCGCTTGCGACCACTGGGGCTCAATTTCAACGAGCGACACGACTGACCGAAGGCGGGTGTACGGGGCGTCCGATGGGCAAATACTTTCTACGTTTATCATGCGGCTGATAGACGGGGAGGGGGCATATGAGGACGACGTTCTGATATCGCTCTCACGGGCTTGCCTGATTGTCCAGTTTTGTCTCGATACTTTGGCCGATTTCTTGGGGTTTTGGGATGGGAGCGGACCAGCGGGCACTCCAGCCCTATCGGTTCGTTTCCTAAGTTTATTCCCTCTAATTTGGGTCGTTTTAAGAAAGTGTGGCACGAGGCAATTCGTCTCGGACGCGTCTGTGCCCCTTTTTTGGTTGGTGTTTCTTTTCTTTGTTTCTTTCTACTACTTATCCTATTGCCTAAGGGTGTTGTACTTATGCTACAGTTTTGCAGCGCCTCGACTGCACTGTCGAAATCGTGCAGTCGAGTTGTCATCGACACAGTAGTCGATACTCCTAGACGTGCATAGTCGACTGCTCAAAACCGGTGTTTCTGCAGCGGGCTTAAATTCCTCGTGCAGGATCGAATCTGAAAACTTGAAAATGAAAAGAGAGAGAGGGAGAGAGACGAGGAAAAAGCTAAATATGGGCATACATAGTACATAGCCTAACGGGCAACTAAGGGTAAAGCAAAAACAAGGCTAAACTCAGCGATCGACTCGCTCCGAAGGAAAATCGGGGTTTTGCACTTGCTCCAATTTATTCCAAAACAGCTCGAGCGAGGGAGGTTAGCTTTCTTTATTGGGCGGGAGATATTATATTTTACTTTTGGAAGACGGGACACGGAGCGTGCCTCCCGCGAGTAGGCAGCAACAGGGGATGGCGTTTGGCCACGCCGTTGGAGTATTATAGTAATATCAATTTCTCGGACGTTTGTCCCAAACGTGAGCCATGTATATGTATTACTGTGAACTTGGGTAATCTTGATAGTTCTATTGAAGTAATTTTGGGTAGACGGTACAAAGTCGTATCTTCGAGCTGCTAAAGCGCGGCACTATATGGGGGCTGTCGGGATTTCGAACGGCTGAGGGCATTGTCCCTCCAGCCTAGTTGGGTAACGTCGGGAGAGGGAATTAATCAGTCGTTCGAGGGGAGTTTCTGCGTCGGTTATGGATGCCTATCGAGCCTACTGGTCTGATTTTAATATCCCTGTAGCTTTTATTAAGGTGTGAACAATACATCACTACTAAGTACAAACGAATAAGCAAATCCGAGAGAATATGTGAACATTACTCCTTACGGAGAGCAAATACCTTAATCTCAAGCTGGAGATTAAGGTATTACTTAGAACTTGATCAATCTTTTGTTTTCCCAAATTTTCTTAGCTCGTTCGGATAAGTAAAATTTTGGGGCTTCCTAAAGCTCAACGGAGGCTAGTCCTCCGTTCTAGTCTCCACATCTGTTCGAGCTCAAACACGGCATGAGCGTTGAACAATCATTAAGCTGTAAGTTTGTAAACCATAACCATAAATAGTAAACAAGTCCCTATGGTTTCAGCTCCGATGCATTGGAAAATCTGACCGTGGTCGGCCCAGGAAAATTCGATAATCTTACGTCAAAAGATACGAGTCATGTGAAGCATGGCCGAGAGGCGTCCATTTTGAGTTGTCCTACCTAAGACCACGGGCACTCAGAAGGACTTCGGTTTCAGTTCCTACAATCTACTACCACCCCGTGCAATTGCCCACAACGCCCAAAGCGGAACTCGACCTAAGGAGGTTTGTCAAGGAATTTGTAAAAACGTTGCAAGTCGATGGGGGTAGGCGGAACGTCTGACAACTGATGTCAAGCTAACCTATGGGGTACGAGGTTACACCATTGTCGATCAAAATTTTCAATGAATGGTCTGTCACTGTTAGATCTGGGGAAAGCAAATCCCCATGTTCCAGGCTATCCTACTCAACCTCACTTACGATCTTCGATCCGGGGCGCTAAGAGCCACGCCCCCTTCGCGAGTGTCTACGCGGTCCTCCGAGCGTCGACTCCAGTCCAAACGGGAAACCAGAAAGCACAGGAAAGCAAGTAAACTAACATGAAAACACATGGAAAAACCTCGCGTCGGAGCCCGTCAGTAAAGTCGACCGAACTCCGCGCTGCCGAAGTCGAACTGATTCCAAGAGTCCACGCGTTGGTGGTAACCTCAAATTTTCTGCCTGTATTATAGGATAGCAATTTTGTCGCCATCCAATCGCTGAAAATTTCTTGACGCCCACTTTTTTGAGTTCAAACCCGGGCGCCCAATTAAAAAATTCCCCAAATTTTATTTTTGACAGGTATCGTAAACCCTGGGTCCCCTTTAGAGCGAATCAGCTTCAGTCGAAATCGCCGACGTCAAGTTTGAGCCCTCCGAATGCTCGGAGGTCAGACATCTGCAAGTTTGATTCGAATTTTCTTGAAATTTTGAACACTGTCCCATTTTTATTTTCAAATTTATGTCAATCAGCTTAAAATTTCTTACCCAAGACCCATCACTCAAATCTTTAAGCCTCTTACCCAATCGAAATCGTCCGTTATTCCTCAATTGTCCCACGAAAGTGATTGAATCACGTGTCAAATTTGAAATCGGTAAGTCAACTTATATATAGGAATGGTCGGAATACGCTAGGAATTTATCCTCGTTTCAGGTCAATCTCGTCTTCATGTCCTCATTCATCAAATTTCGTTGGCTAACTCGTATATTTGAAGCTTAACTCCTATTGTTCGACGAGTTAGCGGCCCCATCCATCACCTATGTAACAACCTATGAGCTTCTCAAAGTTCAAGTGGAGGTTCGGTTTTTCTCATCGAACTCATGGGACGGCGTGCAGACATCGCACGTTTACATGTCGGCTCGTGGGATAAAGCCAAACATTCCTTTCTGACACTTTCCCCACATGTCGTAGCGTGTGTTTCTGAACGTTCCAGAGGGAACCGGTGACGGGAATGAATCCATCTCGTGGCTAGAGGCGATGTATCCTCCAAGGGACTCCTAACGAAAAGGGGACCGTGGTCCGGGATCTCGGGACCCCCCCTGGGCCCTAAACACACCTTATTCCTTCCCAAGCGTCCACATCTAGTCCGTCCGTAAAACTTATAAATGTAGCACGATTTTAGTACTATTGTCCTCGTTCGTCCTGTTTTTGGTCATGTCCTCATATGTAAGTCCATATATGCATATATATATACAAATATATTACAAACATACACATACAATACTCATGAACACACACACACACGAACGATACACATGACACAGAGGCGACTTGAGCGACAGAAATGTCGCTCAAGTGCACGATGGCAACAAACAACACAACAACGACAACAACAACAGCACCAACCGACCAAAGAAGTCGGTTAGAGAGAGGAAATGAGAAAAGCGAAAGGGCAACGATGATACGGAGAGAAAAAGAAGGGGCACGGGAGGGGAAGCGGGACAGGGGAAATCCCGGGGGATTTTCGAGTTGCTGGGGTAAGATTGAGTACCAGGACAGAGAACAAGCCGATAGATACCAAGCACGAGGGGGGTGGGCGTAGCATCGGGTCGGGACCCACATATGAGTTCCGACGTATGTATGTACGTAGGGATTTAGCGGGCTCTCCCGGGCTAACGGTTGGGCGGAGCGACGCCCGCCTGGTATCGTAGGACTCGCCATTGAGGGGCGATTCGAATGAGAGGTGATATCCTTGCCCGAAGGGCAGAGGTTAGAAGTACAGTAAAATCATCACGGTTAGAGAGAGTGTCAGTGGTGGTGGGGGCGCTTTCGTCGGTCGTCCCGAGTTAACGGGGCAACGGGCGGAGACCCGCCGGGTATTTTTGGACGTGTCTCGACGAGACGAACACAATGAATTCGGTTAAATTGTTTTGGAGTTTTAAAGGGAAAATCTCGGACATTTTGTGCCCACTAATTGTTATTAGATGAGACTGTGGCACCGTTAAGTGATTGTGGCGGGTCGACGGGGCATAATGTAGAGGTCCGGCGCATATCGTTGGACTTGCCTAGACTAGGCGAGCAAAATGAGGGGTCGCATGCACCTGTTTAGGGGTGGCGTATGAGAATGGAGATGTAGCAAGATAGGGGAAATTTGTATCAGTCACTGCGAGGCGTGTTACAACGGAGTCATAAGACGGGAAGGCGGTTCAACGAAAATATTCTCAGGGGAAAACATTCAAGATGGCGAGGGAAGGCACGTGAGCCTGATATTCAAACATACAATATATGCGATATAAATGTAACAAATGTAGCAGTCCTTTTTTACTCGCGACAGCCCTACCTAGCGTAAGCAGCGGCTATCTGTTCAATTGTGAAAAAAGTTCGTACAGAGTGAAGTCATGATATAGTCCGGGGCGTTTCGACTTCTAGCAAGAGCCCGTAAAATTCTCTATCAACGTACTCAGGACATTTCCGGGTCATGATCCGTTAAGACGGTTACGGGCCGTCAGACTAACCCGACATCCGTTGTTCTCGGTACCCTCGGAATCTACCGTACTCCGAATTTCAGATTACTGCAGCATGTTATTTTCCATGACCATTACTTAGTACATAGCTCAAACCAGGTAGACTTGATACTTTCAGTTTCTATCGCTACAAACCAACTGATTGAGCGTTAGGAATGAGCGACCTCCTATTCCCGGACGGTCATAGCTGTGACACCTTAGTGGTTAGCGACGACTGGCCGAGTTCCGAGTGATTTGCTTTTATCGGCAGTGGTGCTCGACTTTTCGGCTCACGCGTGGCACGTTACAGGTGAGAGCATAGTTCCTTTAAATCAAACTCCAAACGGGTTGATCATTTTACTCATGTCACTGTGGTGTACCGACTAGTCCGCATGACACTCGTCCCAGCAGGCATACAATGGCATAGCAAACAGTTAATCATACCGAAATGATACATCATGATACGAACATTGGCAAAGCATCACAATCAGTGAAAGTATGAAAATTAGCAAAGCATTACAAACAAAAAAAGTAAGAAAATTGGCAAAGGATTGCAGACAGAAAAAGTATGAAAAATGGCAAAGCATTACAGGCAGTAGATTTTATGACATAGGTTAACGGTCAAAGTATTAACACGCGTACCTAATATACAAATGAACCATGGCACCAATCAATACGCTCCTCTTTGAAAAATGAGTTCCCTACTGTTTCTAGATTGCTTTAATGCCAAAACCATGCCAAGATTCTCGTAACGGGCCGGAACAGTCCTGTTACACTAGTAATAATTTAACAACATGACGTGGCTATTGGTGATCTCTTTTACAACTTTCAACTATTTGTCGGTATGCGGTTTTTATTAGCACAATCCATGCTGTTATCAGAATATTATCCTTACAACATCTGAGCTAAGGAATAAAATATCGAAACCACACGGATGGAACCTCGGTTGCAGCAAATTTCATTACCATCTAAAGACTCGGTATTTTAAATGTCTACTTGTGCTGACGGTGCAAATATATAACATATATTTTGCAGATTTACCTAAATGTCTAGAAGTATCTACAGAATAAGAGTGTGAAAACGTTGTTCGTTGTGTGTAACCTATGTCTTCGCTATGAATAAACCGACTTGGTTTAGCCATTTAGTGTGTAACGTTATACAAGTGTATTAATAGCGTACATTGCGAAGCGACGTGCTAACCACTGTCATGGGCTGACTTACGTTTGCATTTGGTTATTAGCTTGCCTTGCGACATTCTCTAAAAAATTGAGTTTAAGCTCTTAAATTGCTTAGTGCTTAGCATAGACGTTGCCGGGGGTGGGAATTACGTAAGTAAAGGCCCACCAGACTTTTTTGTGCGAAATTGTGTGAAGCTGAGACGTAAAAATATGAACACGTTTTCTCCTTCGACGCGTAGGTTTATTTCGCAACTAGCTAGTCACTAATTCTATACTCCATGATAGATTAGGCTACATGTTATTATGCTGAGACACAAAACACGAGAAGATTCTTGCGGCCTCGGCGTGTAGCTCTGGTAATGCATTGGATTATGCCAAAATCAAACAAAAAATCCAACGATAAACTTCCAAAAACTTAATAAAACAAACAGTTAAAATATCCATCAAAATAACTAGTAGATTGTTTTATCCCCGGGATGGTGAATTATGAGTGTTGAGTGTATAATTTTGAGGGATGTACGCAGCTATAAGTCACCGGATATCAGCCATGTTACTTGATAACTATCAAAATAACTAGTAGAATCTTTTATCGCCGGGATGGTGAGTTATGAGTGTTGAGTATATAACTTTGAGGGATGTACGCTGCTATAAGTCACCGGATATCAGTCATGTTACTTGATAACTGAGAACATATTGTGCTCGCAATGTGAAAATGTATTAAGACTAGTTGTAGCTGTAACGATCCCAGCTGCACCACGCGTATGTGCGGAAAATACATTAACATTAAGATATAACAAGAACAGAAATTATAGCAAACATTTTAATCATGTTCCCACCACGATGAAACGTGGGTTTTAATAGTCGTCTACTACATCGGGTCGTGTGCTCTTCCTGTTTACCGGAGATTTTCGCGTTACTATCGGGCTTTCGAAATTTGGAAGAAATTCGAAATTCGGGTTAGTCACAATTACAGTAAAATTTCTCCGAACGACTCTATCGATTTATTTAGACACTCACATTAGCAAAAGCGTTATAAACCGAGTTATCACTGTCGGCAGGCCGCATGTCTGTATTGATTACATAATGAAGATTTTATGTTCGTTTGAGACCATCGGTCGGAGTATGTTAACAGTTTCGAGACTTGCAACGCCAAACTTTTGAACCTCTTATCTTTTTGTTGATCAACTCTCTCCAGCAACGTGTTAAACTAAAATGGCTGTACTGCACTTTAAAGGTGAATTTACCACAAAGAGTAAGAATATGCTAGGTCTCGCCTATATTAGCCAAGCGCCTTTCATCGATCTCTCTCTGACAGGCGTGCTGAAACAGGCACCCGCCAGACACAGGGAGACTCCGCTTTACACACCCTAAGCTGCCTGAATTAAATTAGAAAAGGCGTGTCTCTTTACGTACCGCCCGTTTTAAGTTTACACGCACGAGCAATTTATAAGTCCGAGGAGCCCACGCGAACAATTTAAATATACCTCCAGCTATGCTAACTCTCACTGGATCTTTATAATCATTCGTCGCCCCTCGCCCCGGCTGTCGACACGTACACGTTCTGTTGTCCTTTAACCGCATTTTCAATACATTGCTCACTCGTTTCACTGCGACTACCCTTAAAGCTGTATGCTCTATTTGGAGAACATTACTTACCAAGAAACCAATTCACCGATCTTCAAGGGGTACTTTGTTGTAAATTTTACTCGTTAAATGAGAGCAATTCGCCGGTGGCAGAGATAAATTTACCAAGAGTCGGGAGGAGTTTGAGCAGGTATAACTACGCTTTCCGAGCATTGAAACAGGTCATTTTGTGCCCAGCAAAGTGTCGAGTCGACACCACCAGGCACAAAAAGACCTTCCGTTTTAAAATGGGATGTAAAACCGTCATTTAGACCTATGACCCCCAACCTTGGGGGCACCATGCCCCCATACCCATGGGTCGCAGAGCAAAACCAATACCGGCAATGACTTTCCCATGCCCGAAAACCCTCAAGCGAACGAAACTTTTTAGCCGCCCAGGACGTCAGAACAAATTTTCGAATTTTGGGTCGAGGAACCACGGGGGTGCCATGCCTCAAACCCCGTAACTCTAGAACCGGAGCATTAATCGAAAAACCAAAAAAGAGGCATCGGCATTCATCGTTTTACTATGAAATAAACCCAACCAGAGAAAAAATTCGAAAGCTAAGATAAAAATAATCTTGCTTCTGTTAAGGGTACTAAAATGATAAAAAAACTTTTATTTTGCTCTCTGCTACGAACCTTGGGGAGCATACCCCTGTACCCATAGAACAATGGTTCACAGAGCAAAACCAACACCGGCAATGAGTTTCCATGCCCGAAAACCCGCCAGTGAAACTTTTCAGCCACCCAAGACGTCAGAACAAATTTTCGAATGTTGGGTCGAAAAACCATTGAGGCACCATGCCTCAAACCCCGTAACTCTAGAACCGGAGCCTTAATCGTAAAATAAAAAAGAGGCATCGGCATTTATTTTACTGTGAAATAAAACCAACCAGAGAAAATAATTCGAAAGTTAAGATAAAAATAAGCTTGCTTCCGTGAACGGTACTAAAATGGGGTGTAAAACCGTCATTATTTAGACCTATGACCCCCAACCTTGGGGGCGTCATACCCCCATACCCGTGGGTCTCTTAGCAAAACCAATGCCGGCAAATGAGTTTCCCATGACCGAAAACCGCCGAGCGAAACTTTTTAGCCGCCCAGGACGTCAGAACAAATTTTCGAATTTTGGGTCGGGTAACCATTGGGGAACCATACCTCAAACCTCATAACTCTAGAGCCGAAACCTTAATCAAAAAACAAAAAAGAGGTATCGGCAGTTATCATTTTACTATGAAATAAAACCAACCAGAGAAAAAAATTCGAAAGCTAAGATAAAAATAACCTTGCTTCCGTGAAGAGTACTGAAATGGGCCCAAAAACCCACATTTTGACCCCGGAACCAGACCCCAAATCAAAAAACGGTCGGGAATGTATACGGTCAATCGACTATGCCGGTTCGAGTGAGACCAAGATCATGAAAATCGGTTAACGCGTTCCCGAGTTATGGCCGATCACACACATACAGACGGAATTTAAAAGATTTCACCCCTGCAACGCACAATCTACACTACGTTCTGATTATTGTTTAACTGTTTTGTTAACGGTGTCGGTCTATTTGGTTTCTAAACTGAACAGTATAGTAGGGAAAACTGAAACTAAAATTATTTCAACCTTACTGAAAGTTTTTAACAGAAGTGGAATCTGGTATAACAAAAAAGCATTAGGAAAAATATCTGAAGAAATAATGCTATGTCGTTGAAACGTGCTCAAATGACTGTTACGTTGCCTTCGATGTGTCATAAGTTGTTATGATATTATCGCGAGCTCTTTTCTAGAATCTGTGTAGCCAACGTTTGCTATTTTTAACATACAGCGACATTTTCGTGCTACGCGGCCCATAGGAAATATTCACTAAAGTCGGAGTTATGGCAAAACGTTTTCAGGTGTTGGGTTTTCAACAGCACAGAAAAATGTCGATAGAAACCTGTCAACAATATATAATTTTATATACGTCCATTTCGAGGCTTATTCAAGAGCTGAGCGAAGCCGAGGTATCAAGACTTACAGTGCAAAACCAATAAATTTCGGGTTGGCAAGATTTCAGGATACCATTATTCTCGTGTGGGACATTGAAGAGGCTCAATCAACAAACAAATGGGCGATTTCTTTATTTATTATTGGACACGGTGTTTCCTGACAGATATTCCTCCCATAATTCGTCTCTCCGCAAAGTGCATCATACTGCATGTATCGGCTACTCATTGAGCATAGGATAGAATATTTCGTTCTGTAGTACCTAGTCGCGAATTACGACATATACGGCTACTATATGTTATCCGAAGGAATCCATGACTTATTGGTTAGAACATAGCTGTGAAAAAAAATTACTAAAGGCTTTACTGTGTGAACGATGTGCTATATTGGGGGCAGACTTTGACGATACTGCTCACATATAACAATAAACACAGTCCTTTCCAAAAGTGCAATTTAGTGCAATAGTGCCGTCACAATCAGATCGACCCAACAGTTAAAGTCATGGTATTGGACAACAAAGCCAGCTTAATTGGCATTTGTGTGAACGCGGACATAGACTCTCCCGATGTAGGAATGAAATTTGCGTCGCAGGCGCCGAACCCATAGGCGCGGCTACCCCCCCCCCCTTCAGACCATATTACCCGCTGAGAGGACCGAAGGCCGACACCCAGTATTTACCTGGTACCTCAGACCTTGAACATGTATGCTATTAACTCTGAAGTATCAGATACACCAATTTCATAGGTGACCGACACACGGAGAATATGCCAAGTTTGGCATGAACAGCTGTACCGAATAAGTGTTACATAGAGCGCACCCAAATGATGTGCATCAAGCTGTAACTGAGTTGTATTGCTACCACAAAAGCTCGCGCAAAGTACAGTACCTAATTTCTGCGTATATTTCCGTGCGTCCGACTTCGTTGAATTTCCGTTTATCACACAACTCCACGAGAGCGTTAATTTGTAAAATGACTTATACACAAAGGCGTAGCCAAAAACTGTGTCTCCCATGTAGCCATATGTGCCCATTGACGGATGACAGCAAAGCGATGCGTATGCAATGTGAGCCAGGTACTTTTAAACTGTGCGCTACCCGCAAATCCAGTGCAACATGCCCCTCTCCGCGTGAACAGGCCTCTGGCTACGGCCCTGCCTATGCATTAACAACATTTACTGCAGTCACAATTACTGATAATTAACAGTCCCTTCTGTCTGCATCACTCCGATTAAAAATTTAAATTATCTACACAGTGAGCGGCAACTGACGGCTTTTTGATCCTGAGAAAGTTTTACTTATTCATTTTCCAAATGCATTTGTCTACACATATATCTGTAAAACAGTCAAAATAGTGAGTGCTGCCAAAAATTCTAATTTATCAAGTAAAAATAAATATAATACATTTTTTGAAGAGTGATTAGCAGCTGTGCTTTTTATGGTTGAATAACGTTCGCTACACCCGCTGTTTGTCGACATGGACTCACGACTTATGTGATGAAGAAAGGAAAGGTGGGAATGCCAGTGTGTTAAAACAAAGTTCTACAACATTCTCTGTAATAAACTACATGTTTTACTATAAAATAGTAAAGATGTATCTTCAGCGCTTGAAATAAAAGTCTAGCTAGTTTGAATCAAATGCTGTAAGCTAATCTGTAGATACAGCGGCTCGGTTAGGAACAATTTAGTTCCGCAGAAATGTACCTGTATACATGTCTCGGTAATATGTTTATTAAACTAGTAAGCGTCAATGTTCAATGACATATGTACTTCATAGGCAGCAGCTCCCTGCACTAGCAGCTAGTACAGTTTGGCTATAATCGGTCTTGGTATGGAATTATGCAGTTTAGCCGTTATACAGATGGTTGCGTAAAACATTCAAATGTAAGTGGAGCGAAGTTTCGAAGAAACACTGAAGTAACCGCTACGAATATTGAAATCATTTCTCCTTAAATGTCGCTTCGTCAGTACTGCAGTTTAGGATTTAGATGCACAAAAATGGCAAAATTTAATAACATTGGAAATTGTGTTGGTTGGAATTGACAATTTCTGCCAATGTTACTTTTACAGGCGGAAGTGGAATGCATGGTATGCCGCACTCGCTATACTAAGCCTAAGCCTGATAGATATAGTGCTTATGTGTGTCATCTGCGAAGCCTAAGTCGGAGGGCTCCCGCCTCCGATGTTCCGGCGCTATGCTCTTCTGTTTGTACGCGGCCACGCCCATCCCATGAAGTTGAGATGAGCCAAAAATTTTTAGCGTCAACATGTAAATTTAAGGGGTAAAGCTTTCACGGAATATGACCACTAGGTGTTAATGGCTGGAAATGAGCATCGCCTACCACAGCCAACTCCGAATAACAGAAGACCGGCTAAAAACACTTCGTGGCGTTTTATACAATTGAGTGAGCAATAATTACAAATTATATCTAACTTGGTCCTAAATTTACATGGACAGTATACTTCAGCATACTTGTTATATAACAAAGACGTATAAATACATAATATTGTCCAAGATGCAATCGAACACCTCTGAACATGACATGGGATCCAATATTAAGCTACCAAGTTGCGTTGAATTATTAATAATATTTCAGCATAAGAATATACCCTCACAGCTTGTGCTGCTACTGTACTGGTGATGCATTTTCATTTTGCAGAAGCTGCTCCGGTCCAGACTGGGCAGCACCCATTCTGTTTAGATTAGCTTTATGGTGTTAACGGGCTTTCGGGCTAGATGGGTTAAAGGGAGCTATCTCGCCAACTTTGACCTCTATATCGATAATACGTTAGCATATCAGTGCTCTAAAACTGCCGAATATGGCTTTGACTCTGGTTTAGGAGGACGGTTACCCCGTTCGCAAGAGTAATAATTGTGTTGATGTTTAAATTTTTCACTTTTGGGCGGTGTCCAATTTTTAAATTTTTTACAAATGTGATGATACAGCGATTTCTTGGAGTGTAGCACCAGATAGAATCACATTTAAAGAAAATAACAATTGTTATTTAACGATGTTGGCTGTTTGATGGTGCCCCCACAATATCGGGTATAGTGGAGACGCAATGAGATGCGTTACCGCTCAGGGGATGGCAAGTTTTCAATATCTCCTAGTCCACTATATGTGACTAAATAAGCATTGTTAACTAACTATTTCCTCAACTGACCGCCTGTAACTACAAGCCATAGTAATTCCTTGTACTTAATTAGGATCTTTTTATTGTAGCAGCAGTGAAGGTTTAATATTCTTCTAAATGCAAACGGATTACCGTCGTTATAATGTAACCTGTAACAAAAATTCCAATATTTCTGCTGTATCAGAATTGTCGGCCTTTGCCTCAGTGTTTATCTAACGAAAAGTTAAAAGAACACAAGTGTTACCGCTAAATTATATATTATTCAGCTTCTTTTATATTAAGGGTGGACCAGTCGAGACCTGCGGACCGAGCTGGTCAGCTGCGGTCAGGACCGGTGCAGATGCATCATAGGTGCTTATTACAATTATAATTTACATAATAAATTTTTGTGATCAGAATTATACAAAAAAGTTATATAAAATTATATAAAATCATTGTTGCCTTCTACGTAGAACTAAATTATAAAAATGACATTTTTTTAATTTTTATCCTACTAGCTTGCCGAGGTGGTAAACACAAGCCCAACGTATATTAAAACAATAACACTGAACAGTATACGCAGTGTATAGAGGGCCCATATTGCAGAAAGCAAGAAAATTTGCAGAAAATATGTGAAAATTCGTTAATCCTGCAGTAAATAATGCGTGACACTGGCACACAGGAAAAAATTTTGCACAATTGACAGCTATTTGAGGAAACCCAGTTAGCTCCATTTCAATTATAACATAAAATATTTACTGCCACATGTCAAAACATCTCACCGATAGTAGATGCCACAGACTCCTCCGGCACGTTCAGACTTCGGTTTTTACTGGACACTGGATTCTTATCGCCTAGAGTAAACACCATAATACGCATTGCTAGACGAATTTGTATTAAAATATTCTTAATCTAAATTAGTAGTTTATATTATTGCCAAGGTGATTACATATTTAATACGTAATTTAGGGAAACACACACCGTTATATTGAGCACCAACTTACAAGTCGTGCCGAATACCAGTTACGTTGATTGAATGATATGTAACAGCTTACTACGTATTACGTATCGCAATGTGCAAGATATAGAGGCTGAATTGCTCTAAGACAACAGCAATACAGTTCGAGCGCTTGCGGAGATATTGCCGTTTCAATGTCTTTTTAATTTCATGTGTCCGTCCAAAAACCCATTTTGACCCAAGCTTACAGCGTAAATAATAACAATAACAGCACACCATTTCCACCACTACATAGAGGACGAATTCTCTACAAACTGAGTCCATAAAAATCTATATAGTTCTAGTGGCTGCCAGATATCGCCGTTTTCGTGTTTTTTATGTCTCATAGACCCATTTTTACTCCAATGCGCAATGCTTAAAGAGCCGTTCAGCAAAATATTATATACTAGTATCTCACAGGCGGGGTGAAACGAAGCGAGCGCGATTTCATTTTTAAGTTATCATTTTATTTAATGTGTCTAATGCATATACCACACTAGAACCTGAACACATTTGAACCCCGAACCCATTGAAAACCCTAAAATTTCGTCGATCTTAAACCTACTGAAACAACTGACAACGTATCAAGTATTAATCATAACGGAATAAATCATATACACAATTCTTGAGGACCCGTACACAATACGTAACCAAACAAATGAAGACAGACTATACGTATTCTGGAAATGGGGTTCATTGACCCTTTAAACCCACTGAAAACGTCTGAAAAGGCAAAAAGTACTCATGCTGGCCTCTAGATAACCAAAACCATCGTATTAAGCCTGCCGGAGATCCCATACATGTGCCGAAGTCCAAAGTCCCATGGCAGGTAACTGGGTAACCAGATGGGTAGAGGCGCTCGGCGGGTAGGGGTGCGCGGCGAGAAGGGGGAGAGGTGCGGCACCATTTGACGCCTACTGCGCTTGTAGGGGGAGCTAGGGTGATCTGCCAGGAAGGGAGGGGGTAGCCTGGCTCTCGTGGGGAATGTGAAGCCTCGGGGTAACCCCCGGTCCCTATAAGTATGTATCCGGAAAACCTGCATAGACAATTCTTGATGCCCTGTACGCAACACGTAACCAAACAAGTGAAGACAGGCTATATTCTGGAAATCGGGTTAATTGACCGTAAACCTACCGAAAACGTCTGAAAAGGAAAAAAGTACTCATGATGTACTCTAGATAACCAAAACCATCGTATTAAGCCTGCCGGAGAACACCACACATGGGCCGAAGTCCAAAGTCCCATGGGAGGTAACTGGGTAACCAGATGGGTAGAGGCGCTCGGCGGGTAGGGGTGCGCGGCGAGAAGGAGGAGAGGTGCGGCACCATGGGTTTGACGCATACTGCGCTTGTAGGGGGCTAGGGTGATCTGTCAAGAAGGGAGGGGGTAGCCTGGCTCTCGTGGGGAATTTGAAGCCTCAGGGGTAACCCCCTTTCGCTATGAGCATATATGCAGAAAACAAGCATAGACAATTCGTGATGGCCTGTACGCAACACGTAACCAAGCAACTAAAAACCGACTATATTCTTGAAATCGGGCTTGCTGGCCCTAAACCAATTGAAAACCCATGAAAAGGCATAAAATATGTTCGCTGGACTCTATATAACCAAACCATTGTATTCAACCTTCAGAAATGTCTATATATAAACAATTCTTGAATTTCACCCAATACATAATTAGACACATGAAACCGCAACAACATTTCGGAAATCGTGTTATATGCCGTAAAGCCCTTGAAACCCCGCAAAAGGTATATTATAGTCAATTTGGACTCGAGACAGCAAAACTTCGTATCCAATGTGCTTGACAACCTAATAAGCACTGATTGGAAATTGCAATAACAGTGCGAAATTTGAGAAATCACAATTTCTGGAAAAGGGTCGACCAACAATATTCGGGCCCGCAGCGGCCTAGGGGTGGTCCCGCAAAATAGTCATGGTGAGCAAAGTTGCAGATCTGGATGAGCAGATTCTGCGCGGTTGTCTCTATATCTCGACGCGAAGCCCATGCGGCGAGTTATGTGCTGTGAAACACTGGTACCCGTATGGCCAGAAATTTGACATAGAACCTCTAAAAACTTGTTTTTTTGCCATTTTGACCCGAAGGATGAGATCAGAGTTGCTCGCGTTCAACTAAAGGGCAAATCGTAATCACTTTTGCTGTCGAACAAAAAATTGTCGAAATAAGTCCATCCGAAAATGAGTTATGAATGACTGCGGCAGACACACAAAAAAGAAATTTTTACGGTCCCTTAGCCCTAGCGCTTTCAGTGAAAACTCGGCTCGCTTCCCAATAGTCTTATAGAAGCTTATTTACTCTAGAAAACGAGCCGAAATTGACACAAATATCTACACCAGTTGTCGAGATACAACAAATAACATGATTTTTCAGGACCCATGTCGACGCGACGGGCACACTCGGCCGGCGATTCCGAGGAAAAATATTAGAATCCAACAAACCCAACAAAAAAGCAGTAATAGAGTCAAATGAGCTATCGCGCGAGTTAATCCGCACAACTAAAGTTAAGTTATGCGTACATAATCCAATAACGGGCATTATCCAATTACGTAACAATATTGGTGGTAAAATTTCTTTGCTTCGCTCGTTTCACTCACTATACTCATAATTCAACAATATAAAACTGAAGTTGTCGTCAATAATTTTCAAGGCAACTGGGTATTTTATAACAGCCAAATACATAGAGTAATATCTAGATAGTCTAGTATCTGCAAGTCTGCCGGTTCCAACCCAGAAACCAATACGTCCGTTGGTGTTAATACACTCTTAGTGTAAACGAAAATATGTGAGATGTAGGGCGGTAGAAACTGTAAACCGTAGTTTGAAAATTTACGATTAACTCAAGCTGTGGTCAGTTTAAAATGATTTCCGCCGTTTGCTAAAAAGAACTCCTGGTATTGGCACAGAGGGTCCTTCAAAATAGGCTAGAACTAATAGTCTATTAGTATGCCAATTGTAACGACTTCCGCTTCATCGGTACGTCAGTCGTAAGCCATACAACTAGGTCTAGTCAGTACAAAAGATTGTGACCGGAACGGTTAAGCGAAACCGGAACCTAGTCTTGTAAAATTCAAGAAAAATAAATGAAGAAATATAGCTATGCAATATATATGAAATGTGTTGAAAACGATGATTACATTGCCCTTAAGGTTATGCGGCTGTGATAATCTTGGACTTTAAAGAATCCTAAATAATTTTGACTATTGCTTTATTTATCAATATTCATGACATTCGCTGCGTTTAGCTGTCTGCGGCACAAAAAGGTTATGCGTTTATCAAAAATTGAAGATGATCTATAAGTGTATATAGTTTATGAGAGTATGGGACTGATCCTGAGCAATTTTGGGGAACCAGAGAGACACTTGTACCCGAGTGGGCTATTGTAACACCGATATTTAAACGAGATTTGTGGGGTACCCTCGGGTTACGTTTTGAGGACGAATATGATTATTTGATAATACGAACAAAACATTGGAGCTGTATATCATTAATTAATAAATGGACTTATAAATAGTTCAATCCATACAAATTATTTGTTATATTACTAAAGCATTCACTGCAACATATTGTTGCAATTTTGAATTCTTTATTGAACATTCATAAAAGCAGTATCAATTTTAAGCTGTCTTAACGTAATTTTATGTAAGAATTCGTTCATTAAACGCTCAAGTATAAAAAAATTGGGCACGACTTGTTCTTGGACCAAACATCGCGGGGCCCTCTAAATGGGTTTAACAAACCAGGCGCGTAGCTAAACTTGTATCTGGGGGAAGCAAAGAAAATTCAGGAGCATGTTGATTTATATGGGTGCGAAAAAATTTAATTATAAAATATTAGATTACGTAAAATTTACACTGCCTTTGCAAAAAATCTAGGAAAGATCTGTATTAAAACTACTGATAACCAGACGAAACCAAATTATTCAGCTGTAATTTTTGGTTACAAATGAAATGCCGCTTCTCACTTTATGAATATGAAATAGAAAGATTTCAAATGTTTTCCATTAGGAGCGAGGGTGGTTGAACGAACGCAATTCCAGGGGTGTGTTGCCACCACCACCACCCTCGCAACCCCTGGATTTGACTACGTGCCTGTAACAAATCCATAAAAGTGGACGAAAGCAAAATTTAAGTCAAACCAGGGTGTCCTCCACTCTCGTGCAAGGGCGTAGCCAGGGGGGGTCGTGGGGGTCGCGACCCCCTCCCCTTTTGGTTGAACCCCAAACAAAATTTTTTTTGAATGATTTCGGTTGAAAATCATGTCGTAAATTGTCCTAAAACTAGCCTCTCTCGCACTAAAAACAGTTGCTTTCAACCGTATTTTTGACCAAACTTCACATTTTTGTATAAAAAATCGCTTTTTGGCAACAGTTGCATTTTTTACTTGTTTATAACGTACTTAATATACCAATTCTGGACCCCGCTTTCACATTTCTGAGCGTGACACCCTTTCTGTGCGCGACCCCCCCGGACCCCCCTTTTAAGTACCCACTGTGGGCCGCGACCCCCCCCCTTTCAAAATTCCTGGCTACGCCCGTGCTCTCGTGGGCCAATTTTCCAGGATGTTTTGGACTATGTTCCATAGCACGTCTAGGCTCCTTTCCTGGATTTTGCGGCATCTGTCATCAATTTATCAGACACAAATACTGAAGAAAATGCTGCTTAGCTTTAGCATAATATGACCACCGTGTCACGGCGTGACATGTTCCGATTCAGAAGCCGACTGCACCTATGTCTGCACTGCAATTAACATGATAGAACCACGTCACTTGTGCTTCTCTTAATGCTCGGTTCTTCCGCAAAGACGCATTAAAACCTCAAGTGCTACGACCATTTGTCTCAATTCGCAATAACAAACCTACCAGAAGTATGGAACGTTGGTAGGATGATATTGGGCTGCTTTGTAGGGCATGTCATTGCCGTGCAGCCATGAAACAGGATTTACAACCACGGACCGCAGCATCTGTTGCGTTACACATTCGTTTCATTGTGCGCTTGAAACTGCTTTCAATTCAAATACTTCAAGTCATGGAAACAGTGCTTCCAAGCTACATCTTACTGGTTCGGTGCTACTTGAACTGTCCGGGACTGTAGTCTCCGGCTAAGACCCAACTGAAATCACAATTTCGGTGAATCCGTAATAGCGGTTTGCGAAGAAGTGGCTTCTGCTTTATCAATGTTACTACAGTATTACAGTAGCCGTGTCTCTGCTATGATTTGGTCACCGGATCACTGCAATGGATCCATTTACGATGCCGCGTATTTTCTTGTAATATTGAAGATGCACGGCCATTCTATTCGAAATTAACAAAATATTATTAGACGAAACTATATGCGCTTTGTCGATTCAACTACTGAAACAGCTTAAGAAACAGCTGTATTCCAGGTCGTGGTTGCTAAGCCCCTCTGATACAACCGGATCCCACAATTCTGGATTTGGGCCAACAGATTTCAGAACGCTCCTACATCACTGAAAATGGGAGCCTTGTTAGCTTTTCGGCTTTTTCACCTGGTTGCACCGTAAAGCCCAAGTATTTGTTACATTATAAGAAAAAAGTGTTGGTTTTAGTCCTAATATTTCAAACAAACAAAACGGTTTATTAAGCTAACATAAACACTGACAGGATGACACTCAGCGTAGCGGGTGTTGCATCAAGCGTTAAGGTCACCATAGCGAGCTTGATACTTAGGCAATAGATTACTAAGAGTCATTATGTCAGTTATTTGAAAAGACGATATATACGTTATGTAAAATGAAATAAAACTAATTATCATGTCACTGTTAATAAAGTTTGAATCAGCCAGGGGTGAAACCACCCACATACGGCTGACTATAGTTTTATGTCGTATTTTAAAAAAAATTGAAAGTGGTTTAATATTTAAATATTCAGGCAGGAAGTTCTATAGGGTGTCCCATAGGTAACGCTCCAACTTCAAACTGTTGCTGTGACTGTCATAATGTACATATACCCCTCATGCTGTCATTAATTATAACCGAACATATTTAAAATATCTACGTATAACAAAATGTCTGATAGTTTGGAAAATGTCTGATACTCGACTTAGCTTAGCTGATCGAATACATGCAGTAAGATTGTATTCAGTTAAACCAAAATAGCAGTGAAGTTGTGCGACAATGGTCCGGGCATTCGTCTCCATATCATAAAACTATTACCTCAATTAAGAAAAGGTTTGATCTAACTGGTTCCGCATCTGACTTTTCCCGAACAAAGATTGAGAGCCGCGACGGCATCCTGTGATACTGCGATATCTGATATTTTCTATCATTTTGACAATAGACCAACAAAATTAATTCGCCGTCGTCCCGTTAAAACCGACATCAGCAAATCGACTGTTTTCAGAATTGTTAAAAGTCTGGGTCTAATATCTTTTAGACCGACGTTAATTCATGCTCAGAATGAGGATGATTATAATCGCAGGGTTGAATTTTGTGAAAAATGGCTACAGCGTCTCGACATGATCCAAACTCAGCTGACCAATTTATTTTGTCGGACAAAAACAAATTTAAACTTGAACGGCCACGTTAATCGGCATAATTGTGTTTCTGAGGGATGTATTGAAAAAAGTATAGAAACACAGACCACAAACCTGTTGTGACTCAAAGAGACTATATATGACGAGCATTCACTTCTGGAGCCTAACATGGCTCGAAAAGTCTGCCGAAGTCTACGTTTTCGACTGGAAGAATGTATTGATCTTGGAAGCGCGCAGATTTGCAATTACGGTGTTATTAATCAAAACAGTAATATATGATAGTACGTCCATACCAAAACGCTTTTAGATATGTTTATTATTTAGCGTGCCGGGTTACTTTAATGCTGGGGCGTTACTTATGGAACACCCTGTATATTATATTCATAACACGAATGTCAAATAATGGGTTGGATACATTGCATTTAAATTTCCTTTTGTACTATTTCAGAGAACGATCCTTTGCGTTTGTATGGTATATTTCTAAAAAGCTGGTGGCTTACACAGAGATCGAAATGAAGTCGCCTCAGTTCCAAGGGTTTCAATTTAAGCAAAACTAGTCAGTCCACATAGCACAGATGAGCCATGCCGGATTTGGCACATAACCTTTGTGAACAGGATCACTCTCAATAGAATCAATATACGTCACATAGCAAGGAGACCAGATTTGAGATGAAGTGTCTAATATCGGTCCTACGGCA
The DNA here is from genome assembly GCA_030248225.1 of Trileptium ribeirensis. Taxonomy (NCBI): domain Eukaryota; kingdom Metazoa; phylum Nematoda; class Enoplea; order Enoplida; family Thoracostomopsidae; genus Trileptium; species Trileptium ribeirensis. The sequence goes on from JASANE010001807.1 coordinate 56,882, forward strand.
TCAAAATGAAGTTGCCTCAGTTCCAAGGGTTGCAATTTAAGCAAAACTAGTCAGTCCACATAGCACCGGTAAGGCAGGCCGGATTTGGCACATAGCCTTCGTGGACAGTATAACTCTCAATAGAATCAATATCCGTCACGTAGCAAGGCGACCAGAGTTGAGATAAGGTTCTGATATCGGTCTTACGTCAGCAAAATGAACTTGCCTCAGTTCCAAGGGTTTCAATTTAAGCAAAACTAGTCAGTCCGCATAGCACAGATGAGCCATGCCGGATTTGGCACATAGCCTTCGTGAACAGGATCACTCTCAATAGATTCAATATCCGTCACATAGCAAGGAGACCAGATTTAAGATGAAGTTTCTAATATCGGTCTTACGGCGTCAAAATGAACTCGTCTCAGTTCCAAGGGTTTCAATTTAAGCAAAACTAGTCAGTCCGCATAGCACTGATGAGCCATGCCGGATTTGGCACATAGCCTTTGTGAAAAGGATCACTCTGAATAGAATCAATATCCGTCACGTAACAAGGCGACAAGATTTGAGATAATGTTCTGATATCGGTCTTACGGCATCAACATGAAGTCGCCTCAGTTCCAAGGGTTCCAATTTAAGCAAAACTAGTCAGTCCGCATAACACTGGTGAGGCAGGCCGGATTTGGCACATAGCCCTTGTGAAAAGGATCACTCTCAAAAGAATCAATATCCGTCACGTACCAATGCGACCAAATTTGAGATAAGGTTTCTGATATCGGTCTTACGTCATCAAAATGAACTCGCCTCAGTTCCAATGGTTTCAAGGTAAGCAAAACTAGTCAGTCCGCATAGCACTGGTGGGGCAGGCCGGATTTGGCACATAGCCTTTGTTAAAAGGATCACTCTCAATAGAATCAATATCCGTCACGTAGCAAGGCGACAAGATTTGGGATAATGTTCTGATATCGGTCTTACGTCAGCAAAATGTACTCGCCTCAGTTCCAAGGGTTTCAATTTAAGCAAAACTAGTCAGTCCGCATAGCACAGATGAGCCATGCCGGATACGGTACTTAGCCTTCGTGAACAGGATCACTATCAAAAGAATCAATATCCGTCACATAGC